>WBNM01033746.1:27077-69175 GCA_013399055.1 Ramphastos sulfuratus | reverse complement strand
AATGCTTCTCTTTCTGCTTCTTGGCACCACTCAGTCTCCTGTGCTGATGGGAGCACTGCTGCTGTGGAATGAAGGGTAGCAAGAGACTGTTCATTATCGTACCTCAAGAGAGGGAAGATTGCTGTGCCGCTCCAGGAAGAGAAGAAAGGCTCCAGTTCTGACAAACTGTCCTCTCACCTGCTCCCTTTTCATCTGAGTGGATTTAGTGTCTTGTTTTTAACAGCAACAGCGGTAATTGCTGTACTCTTAAACGGATTTTCACACTTATTTTACACAAACCCTTTTGCCTTTCAATCTGTGTTTCAAAGCCTGTTTCCAGGCTGCTTGGGCTCCCTTGCACCTATATCTATGGTCACTGAGGCTTCTGTTTGCCAGGAAGCTGCACTGCTCTGACAGGGATTTGGAGTTACTTCTGACTGTTCTCTACCCACAACATTTAACGCTAAGCAACAGCGGTAAAACTGTAAATCGGTTCTACTTCACCTCCTGCTCTCCTATGTCCCTGCCCCTCCACTCTCTGAAGCCTGCAGCCAAGGCAGCTGCGGCTGAAAAGGGATCTTTAGGACAGCGATCCTGTGTCTCTGCTTGACCCGAACTTCGGGGCTTGCTTGCCTTTACCTGATACAGCCAGGAGAGGCCTCCCTCTGCTTAAGATTCGCAGCCCCTGCGCCTCTGCTAAGAGCTGTGAGTAGACCATGAAAAGAGGAAAAAATAAACCAGCGAGCTGGAATCGTCCTTGCAAGGCTTTCCTCTGGACGAATGCCTGTGGCTTCTGCTCCGAGCGTCCGGGCTCTTACCGCTCGGGCAGGGGTAGAAATGCTGGGAAGTCACTTCAGCCCTGCCTGGGAAATGCAGGAATAATGTCCAGCTACTAGTTTCTCTGGAATGGAGTGCTGGATCTTTGTCCGTTTCAGGTTTAAAACACCCATTGCTTTTTGGTAAGTTGGGTTTTGTGGTGCGGTTGGAGCACGGGGCTGAACAGTTAGTCCAGCAGTCAGGACGCTGCCTGAGAAGCCCAAGGTGTCCTGGGCTCCAGCATCACTCCCAGGGCTGCTTTTCTGCGCCTTAAGACACCAGCACTGGCCTTGGGAGCAGGGTTAGGAGGTCAGGCATATTTCTCCCGTGCAAACGCAGGTGAGAGTGGAGCAGCAGGCGGCAAAGCTGTGCTGTGCTCCCGGTCTGGGGACACTGCACAGGCTGGGCGATGCCCATCCGTCAGAGAGAGCATGGAGCAGAAGGGGGAGCCCAACTCATTTCTGCAGACTCCGGGCTGGAGGCAGCTGCAGAGAAGCTTGCTTTGGGATGCTGGCGAGTGTCCTACTGAACGCAGTTAACTTTAACCTGTCTCTCTTCGCTACCTGATCCTTCTGTGTACTCCTGGTTCATTGTGCGTTGCACAAAGATGATGGAGAAGATGGAGATGGAGGAAATGCCAAATCCCAGAGTCCTTATGTCTGTAATGTGAAGTGCCAGCACATTTAAAGCAAAACCATTGGCTAAGGGTTTTCACATGTGTGTGCATGTGGTCTAAGGGCCTTTCTTGTGTACAGCAGGACAGCCCTTCACGCAGTATCTAGAATTCGAAAGGGCAGTTTGAGCCGTCCTTCAAATCTTCACTCTGGTTCTTGTGCTAGAGTGGCTCTGTACTCAGTGCAGCCTCATGGACTCTGTTGTGGCTGCAGAGCAGACCCTCAGCAGGTAAATAACAGCCTACAGGTTGGGATTTCTTTGAGAGTACTTCTTTTGTATGAATCCAGTTGTGGCCAAGTGTTACACAGATACAGCTTCAGAGGGAAGATGTGAGAAGGGATGAATGAGTCTGTTACTGAAGGAGTGTTGGAAGCAACTTTCTGTCAGTACACCCAAGGATCTTGGAGGAAAGTGGCATGACTTTAATCCCTGCCTTTGCCATTTTAGCTCATAAATTAATTTTGACTTTGGCATGAGCTACACCTTCACTGAGGAGAGAGGGGGGGAAAGGTACCATCTGTACCAGAACATGCATCAAACTGCTTCAGTGGAAGGGTGCTGGGAGTCTGTGATGCTCCCTGTTTACTGGGTGGGCCAGTGTCTTACAGTCAGGGATGGATCAGGGGATATCTGTTTCAAACACTTGTGGCTTTTTAGGTAGCACAAAAAATATGGGGGAAACCTGCTCATTCCTAGGCTGAAATGCTGAAAAGAGCTGAAGGCTGCTGAGTGCCCAGTTTCCAGTGAACTAAGCAGCTCACTTCCTCAAGGCTTTGAAGAGCCAAGTTCCTGCAGATGCAGTAAAGCCAGTCCTGATTTTGTCCCCAGCCAAATCTCTCCTAGAGCTATTAGTAAGCTCCAATGGAGATATTATTATTTTTTTTCCCTGTGATGTTATGGACAAAGTATGGTTAATTATATTTAATATCAACATGCATCTGTGCTCTTAGCACTTGCTGGGACTAGCAGCCGAACAGCTTGAGTCATGAGGCTCACAGACTGTTTTTTGGCTCAACCAGAATGAGTAAGAATTGGAGAATGTGCAAGAAAATCCATGGCAGGAATATCTTAGAACTTTTCTTTTCTTCCCCTTTTTACAAGCCTATAATGTATAGATAACATTTAGATTGATATCAATGTTGGAAGGCTTCTCCACACAGAATTTTTTGAAGCTTGCACATGTCTCAGTAATTCAAGACTGGGTAAACAGAGCAAACTGGAACAACCTCTAGAATGTTTCATGGTGGCCCTTCTGGCCCAGCAAAATAGCTTTTTTGGACATATTCCTGTTCTCTCTCTCTTTCTCTTCTTCTTTTCCACACCCTTCCTTGGAGCCTTTTAAACCAGTACCTTAGTGGGAAGGGGAAGATGACCCGTTCCTGACCCTAAACCTAACAGCAAGATTGAGACCAGGTTTTTTCCTCCCTTTCTGAATTTTTATTGTGTGTTCTACTGTTAAAATAGCAGCATGTTTTTTCCTCCACGATTTGGTGTGAAGTGGTGCTTTTTCAAACTAATGAAGGAAGGAGACAAATGCAACTCCCACTCCTGCTGGAACACTGACTCTGACAGTTATTTGCTGATGATACAGAGATCTGGTAGTACTTTCTGCTTCTGTCATGCTTTGAAACTCCTGAGACCCAGCCATAGAAGGGTGTGGGCTTGAGAATTGCTTCTTACCCACACATCTATATTTAGCAGAAAATGCTAGGAGATGAAGTAGTTGGTTAAGGTTTTGAATTGTACTAGTTGGTAGCACGATGTACTAGTTGGTGCTGATAATCCTGTACTCTTCCCCTTCTGATACCTAAAACTTGTCTGTATTTCCCATTGCATCTTGCCACTCCTGGCAACTCAGTCTCTCTTTATGAAGTCAAAATCTCTTTCACCTACCTCCAGTCTTCTCTTCTGTGCAAACAGCAATTCTGAATCTCTAAATGGTCATGTAGCCATAACTTCACCTTTTCTGTGTTATGCTGAGGAAAGACATAACTGATGACACTTTATTGACACCTCATTTTGGTTTAATTACCCTTAGTTTGAGTGGAACATGGCAGACAGCTGTAAGCTTCTTGAGGATTCAACAGACATTTCAATTTTCTGCAGTCACTCTTTCTGGGCTTTCCCTAAGCTTGCCATGGCTACATACTCAAAAAGACACAGAAGGCAGTCTGAGACTGTGGAGATCAGCTTAGTAGTGACCAGTTTCTGCTTTGCCCTTGTGTCTAACACCATAGGAAATCAGTGTGCCAAGTGGTGTCTTCAGCCAGATAAAGAAAATGATGATTTTGTGTTTCTCTCAACAGACTTCTCCTGGAGGTATACAATATACAACTTCAGATACCTTGAGAAATGTAAATGAAACCTGGCAGGGAAACAAACTCCATCTATGTTTGGCTCAAGACATCCATTAAGGTGTGCATACTAATAGAGGATGTGTGGGTGCTGGAAGTCTTTGGTTTCTCAGTGCCTTTGGACTTTCAGAAGTCAGGCAGCAGTGCTGAGGGAAGGAGAGAAGTCTCAGTGGCTTCGAGCAAGGACAGTCTATTGTCTCTTTTGAGCTGTCTAGTCCAGAACTAGGGAAACTGGAAGAATAAGATTTCTCCATCTTTCTGTCCATCACTGGACAAAGTTTTAAGGTGGTGCTACAATAAACTATTTGGTGGAGGTTTTAAAAACGCATTTATTTTTGAGTGGGATGGTGAGGGAAAGGTTGTTAGCTTGCATGATTTCTGACTGACATTTCACAGGAGTAAGTGCTACATGTGAGCTCTCCAGCAAATCAGAATAAGATGTGGAAAGAAAAAGTAAGGATCTCCAACCTTGGCTGTGCAGGCTGTGACACAGGCTTCTGAAAAAGCTAAGTAGCTGAACAAATGCCTAATGCAAATTTTGAGTGGGACACATTTGTATCTGGGGAGCACTGAGTTCACTGTGCGTGAATGTTGTCCACCAAGTAGCACAGAAATCTGACCAGTTTGTGATAATTCCAAGTGTTGTGCCCTTAATGTTCTTACCTCAATATTAAATGTGTTTTCGAAGAGGCCCAGATGTGCTTGAGTAGCTTTCTACTCTACACAGTGGATTTGTTACACTAGCAGAAATGTTTTTTATTCACCTGGAAGTGTTTCAATAATCAATGTTTTTTTGCATAAGAATAAACTGTCCCTTCCCTCCTTTCCCTTCCCTCCTTTCCCTCCCTTAATTGCGGATGGTTTTGGGAAAATATTTGGAATAAATTAATTAAATGTGTTTAAGTAGGTGCTGAAAAGTGTTTCCTTTCTGGAAGTATGATTTGTTCTTTTTCTAGTAATCTTCAAGCAAATGAAACTGGAGTCCAGGAAATGATCCTGCAGTTCATAATCTGCTGGTTTGGATTTCTCTGGGACAAGACAGATTTCAAGAAAGTGGAAACTCTAGCTAAGAGGAAGAAAATACCTAGAAAAGAGAAATGGTTTAAGACAGATATGGTATCTATTTCCTTTTGGTATAGCTTTGCCTAAGGCAGGGATGCTCAAAGGCCTGCACCTTCTCACAGCTTCTTCCTGCTAACTTGCCACAGGAGCACACAGCTTCAAAGTGCAGAAGTGTGGGTGTTCTGTAGTAAGTGAAAACCAAAGCTGCTTTCCTCCTCTGAAGTATATCAAGGATTGCAGTCTTTTGCAAAACAGCAGCTCTGCACTGGAACACTTCTCTGCACCAAAAGTGAGAGCTTAAGGCCCACACTAGAGACCAGACAGAATTTTCTGCCTGGCCACCTCCAATGCAGAGAATGGCAAGTTGTGAAAAGGTCTCGTCAGGACCCCTGTGGTGGTAAGGAAGTGGCTTTCACAAGCAGACAGACAGAAGCTAAGGGTCTGCCAAGGCTGCTTGCTTAAATGTTTCAGTGTCTGTCAGTCTTGGCTGCACAAACCCCAGATATATTTGGAGTGCAAATCTGCTTAAGGATAGCAGGGACCTTGGTGTCTCACGTTGAGAGGTCTTGAAGTGCAGAGCTCAATAGGTTGTTTGCATGCTTCTTACGCACAAGCTGGCACCTGCTTGGGGCACATCCTTGTAACATTATAGCAGCCACTGTCACTTGGTTCCTATTGACGAGATGGGGTTGAGCAGTGCTTCCTTGCCTGACAGCTCTGCCTGCTGGTTAGTGCTGCCTTGCTGGAAGAGGAACTGCACCAGGTTTCCAGTCTTTCAGACAGAAATCATCTCTTAATGCAGCCATGCATGCTTTTGGGAGTCTTTGTGACATGTTTACCTAGTTCTTCTCCTAGGATCTGATTCTGCTCTGAGACATTCTGGTGTGCTTCTTCAGCCTGCATGTGTGTGAATGGTGCACTAACAAGGCAAATTTTTCTCTGGCTTACACCCCTGCAGAGGATTGCAAAGCTGCTGGAACAGAGTGAACTGTCAGCCTAGACTGGCTTGTGTGTGAGAGACGTGTGTGCAGCCAAATTATACAGTAACATCAAAATGAAGAGTGTTACTCACTGGAGGAACTTGAGAAACATCATGCCCCCCAAATACACCCTATTTTCACAGAGTATTGTTCTCTACATTCCAAAGAAGTACCTGAATCATTGCAGAATTCAGTAAATCACTTCCTGAAAGGCAAATCATGAGAGATCATCTGAGATTTAGCTGTGGGCAAACCTCTCTTAAGCAGGCATCAGGTTTGGTACCAGGGTGTGGATTTTTACCTCTAAGCTTAGGTAAAGAAGCATATCATGATGGGATGCTGGGCATCTCCTTTCTGGTATCTTCCTGCACAGGCTGTTGACAATAGCATTTTCTGCTGCCACTGGGGAGCTAGTGCTAGATCTGCTGTGATTCCAAGCGCCTGTCCTAGTCAGCCAAGTTGCCAAAGCATGGCAAAATCAGCTTTATCGTTCCTCAGGATGCACTGAGGTGCCAGCAGTGAACTTACAGGCCACACAGAGCTTGGACCTCTGCTCTATGTGGCCAGGTGCTGCAGCGGCTTCTTTTCTTTTCTTCTTTCTTTTTCTCTTCTTCTTTTTTCTTCTTTATTTTCAGTAAAGGCCTTTAGTACACACCCAAATTGCCTCGAACTCAGCCTGTGTGCTTGGTGTTGGTAGGAAATAAAGCATTTGCCAGGACAGGGGCAGTGTTGTAGAAGAGATGCCTCTGGAGNTCTATGATTCTATGATTAAAGCCAGCGTGGAAGAAGTGCCTTTGAAGCCAGCAGGTAGTTTTCCCTTTGACACATGCTTCCAGGTTGCAGGTCTGTGTGCTGTGGCACAAGCTGTCTCCCTGGATATGCAGAGAAACAGGACCCAAATCTCTCATTGTTTTATTTTCTGGGAACCTCTTGGCACTTAATGTGCTTCTTAATTTTGTTTTCCCTGCACACTGATTGTTTTCATTTTAGCTTCCATATTGAACTGCGAATCACTTGGGGCTAAATAACAATATCGCATTACAATGTGGCAAGAGTTTTCAAACCACCCCAGCTCCCTTCTCCTTGCAAGGGCTCATGAAGAAGAAAAAAAAAAAGGAAAAAAGAACTCTTACAATTATGTTAGCCCTTTAAGAAAAATACCAGCTGCCATTGAGTTGCTTTTCCCTGCTTAGTCACTATCACCAAACTGTGTGACCTGGAATATCACTCCCCAGGCTATTCGTGCTTAATTGGTAACACCCTTCTACAAACAGCTCAGGAGCAAAGGAAATGTTTTTAAACAGCTATATGTAACACAGCAACATGTGATTAACATTCAGTTCATTATCTCTCTCTTGGTATTTTACCACTGCAGGTGCACAGCAGCAACTGATCAGAGAGAGAGGCTATGGGCAACACTGCAATTAGTCGAAGCTATTCAATTTATACACCTGCATTCACAGAGGTCCTGCATGTAAATGCAGGATTCCAGAGAGAAGAGTCAAGGACAGGGCTCAGACTGAGCTGACATGGGTGTAAATTAATCTCCTGCTTAGGGACTGTTGCGGAAGGATTCAAACAGTTTTAAAAACAACTCAATTGTTACCACGAGGCTGCAGGGGCTGAAGGTATTTAAAGGCTGTAAATTTTAGAGGTAAGCTTTACTGTGTGCAGTTCTGGAGCCCCCAGCACAGGAAGGACATTGAAGTGTTGGAGTGGGTCCAGAGGAGGGCATGAAGATGATCAGAGGGCTGGAGCAGCTCTACTATGAGGACAGGCTGAGAGAGTTGGGGCTCTGCAGCCTGGACAAGAGGAGGCTTCCAGGAGAATTTATAGTAGCCTTCCAGTATCCAAAGTGGCCTACAGGAAGGCTGGGGAGGGACTATTTAAAA
The DNA here is from genome assembly GCA_013399055.1 of Ramphastos sulfuratus. Lineage (NCBI taxonomy): Eukaryota > Metazoa > Chordata > Aves > Piciformes > Ramphastidae > Ramphastos > Ramphastos sulfuratus. Next base: position 61,417 of record WBNM01033746.1, on the reverse strand, counting down.
GGTCTTGCAATAACAGGACAAGGGGCAATGGGTTTAAACTGGCAGAGGGAACATTTAGACTAGATGTTAGGAGGAAGTTCTTTACAGTGAGGGTGGTGAGACACTGGCACAGGTTGCCCAGGGAGGTTGTGGCTGGTCCCTCCCTGGAGGCGTTCAAGGCTAGGTTGGATAAGGCCTTGAGTGACCTGTGCTAGTGGGAGGTGTCCCTGCCTGTGGCAAGGGGTTGGAACTAGATGATCTTTGAGGTCCCTTCCAACCTTACCATTCTATGATGATTCCACAGCAGCAGAGGTTGATTCAGCTGACGCTGAACTCAAGGGACTGTTTTGATTGCAGCGATCAGGCAATTCTCCTTAATGCAGAGAAAGCAGAAGCACTGCATGTGGCATTAATGTTGGTTATTTTGCTAGAGTCTTGCTGACTCGTACATGGGTGTTCTCCTATCAACTCTGCTGCGGAGGTGTGCAGGAGCCACAGCAATACCCTGCATGTAGAAGAGATCTGTCCTCCACCTGGCAAGGGTGGCTGACAGGCAGATCCCTGCTGCAGCAGCTGAAGGTGGCCTGCTTGGGCAGATCCCTGCTGCAGCAGCTGAAGGTGGCCTGCTTGGGCAGCCTCTCTGGGCTTTGCTGTGTGCTGGAACCCAGCAGCGTGAGCCCTCCTCTCTGTGCAGCTGTTGGCACAGGCTGTGCTTGCCCAGCTTGGGCACTCCTGTCTCCAGGGCTGCATGTGTGGTTTGGTCAGGAGATGTGTTGTGCCCTCAGCACCCACTCTCCTCTGCTCCAAGGAAAGGGTGTTTTATTGTATTTCCAAGAACTACTTCAACAGCTGTGGACGTTTCTTGTTTTAATTTTTTTTCAGGAAGGGTTAAGGATGTGGTGAGAGAGAGGGGATAATTAATGGGATTGGAGGTAGCCTGCTACATTTTTCTCAGATGTGTAACTAGTGTAATGGTTAAGTTTTCTAGAAGCAAACATTTCATAGTAGCATAATGACTTCTGTAGACAAAAAGTGAGATGCAGCATGTGTGCCACAATATAGCATTAGATTTCAGGCCCTGTAAGTACTCGAACAGAGGTAATTAGGTGCCTAATAGTTAATGAAGTGCTTAAATTAAGCATGTGCCTGAGAAATAGCAGTATCATGTGCTGAGTCTCTCTTTTTGGAGAGAAGAAGGTCTTGCCTGAGCCATGGAAGAGAGATGAAGGTGTTCAGCTGCCACTTTTTAAAGTGGCAGCCACAAAAATCTGCAGTTGTGGTTCTTGAAACAGCTTCCATGCTTTCAGTTGAGGGAAGGCAGTGGTTCATGGTTTCCATGCTTTCAGTTGAGAGAAGGCAGTGTTCATCTACTGGTATCCACTACTGGGCAAATGACTGGGTTAGATCTAGGCAGCAGGTATTTGGAAGATGTTGTTTGAGAGCCACAACAAAGCCTTCATTGCTAGCTTCACTGCAGAGCAGGAAATCAGTGTGACCAGCCATGTGAATCATAGCATCATAGGATTGTCAGGGCTGGAAGGGACCTCAAGAATCATCCAGTTCCAATCCCCCTGCCAGGGGCAGGTACACCTCACCTGATCAGGTTGCTCAGACCCCCATGCAGCCTGCCCTTAAAAAACTTACAGGGATGAGGCTTCCACCACCTCCCCAGGCATTTGCTTAAAACTTCCAACCTTCCTTGTGTTTCCTCATACGACTTTGAATATCTTTCATTATTTTTGACCTGTATTTTTTTTTTTTAATAGAGATTTTTTTTTTTTAAAGAAACCCACATTGGGTTAACACATTAAAGAGATTTTAACCAAAGTTGGAGAGAGTTGCCCAGTTTGGCAATCAGGACATCAAAGCTATGTGTTGTCAGAGTGCAGAAGAATGAAGGTAAGGTGTGGGATTGCTATTTGTGAACAGATTAAATAAGGTTTGGTTTTGATCTGACCCTTTATCATTCTTAGCAATTAATGAAATACTTCTGAAAGATAAGATAGATCTTATATCAAATTTATTTTTAAAATCTGCCATCTGGAAGCAAGTCAAATACTTTGGGCTTCAACCTGGGGTTTTTTTTGGTTTTTTTGTTGTCATCGTTTAGCTACAAGAGTCCTTGACAGGTCAGAGAGCTGCAGGGAGGCCAAGGTATTGCCCTGTGCTTGCACACAGTTCCTAGTGCAGCTCCAAGGACTGCAGTGCCTTGGAGTGCCACACAAAAGTGGATCATTGCATGGAAAATTGAAGCTAGCTAAAGTGTTGATGACTGCTAGTACTTGGTGCGTATGTGACCAAAGGTTCTGGTCAGCCAGGATGTTTAAGCAATGTCTGGGATGACTTCTTCTTGGTTTTGTTTTAACCTTTTGCTGGTATGCCTGAAATCTGTCCTGAAAAACTGTACCATGTGCCCTGCTTCCTTGGTGTTTGCTCTTTATACCATAGAGAGCAGCCTTACTTGATTCATTCTCTTGAGAAACTGCAGATTGAACTTGAGTGAATTACAGAAATGTTTCAGCCAGCTGATTGCTTTCTTTTTTTTTTTAATAATAATTAAAAAAAAGGGCAATAGAAAATCTAAAATTTTTATCTGTAGCCTTTATTGGCTTTGCACTTTGAGCCACACCTTGAAATAATATTAAAGCCTTCTAGAAACAGTGTTTAGGGAAAAAAAAACCCAACCCACAACCAAAACCCCCAAAAAACCCAAACCAAACAAACCCCAAACCACATGTTTTTGCAATTTTTATTTTTGAGTTGCATCCTTTTTTTTTTTTTGTTTGTTTTTTTCCCCCTTGTCTTCTAAAGCATGAAATATTTTGCCTGCACAGTTTTATCTTCCAATGAAAAGAAGCAGGGGTTGGCTGCAGCTTTCAAGCACTGCCTGTTTCAGCTGTGTGTACTTGCTGAACAGCACCACATTTGGGTCTAATCCGTACTCTCATGGATCAAAGAGAAGTACACCACCCCTTTGCCTAAAGGCAAGCAGTCTGTCACTCAGAGCCTCTTCCTCATTGTAGCTGACAGAGTTCAGCCAGCGCTTGCTGTATGGGGAAAGACGCAGTTAGGTCAGCACCACCCCAAACCCCTCAGTCCAGTAACAAAGATTTACTCTTGCTGGAGGTCTGGAATACTTTGGAGTAAAGCCCATAAACCACAATCCATGCATGCACACTAATAATAAAACTGACAACTGCTCATTAATATTTTAATTGGTTAAGGTGTGTAGAATATGCCTCACAGGTTCTTGTAAGTTACAAGCATGAGGTCTGTATGTGCAGGTTTAAAATATGCCTTTTCAAGGTTTAAGCCTTCTAATGTACAGGAAAAACAACCCCCGAACATTGAGGAGACACAGGTAGTAGTTTTCTCTCCCAGAGGAAATGAGAGTCCTTATTAAATTCCACTCATTGACAGGTAGTAGCTGCATAAAAAGCAGCCTGTGGTAGAGAAACCTTTAACTTAATTTCCTGTACCTCTTCCTCCTCCCTCCATACATTGAACAATCATATGAAATAGTGAACATGAACAAACTGCTACTAAAACAGGAGACGATTACATTATTTGTGCTGAATGCATATGGAAAGGCAAATTTTCATCAGTGCCTCCCCCTCCTCCCATCGCCTGCCCTCCTTTAGCTGAATGTCAAAAGCACCCTGTGCTTATGACAATTCCAGAAGTACTTGTGAGTGGGCAGCCAGACAGGTGTCAGGAGCCTGGGTCTCTGCAGATGTTCTGGCAGAACAGATCCAAACTGAAGTGCAGAACCTAGCTGTGGTTTCAATATAAACAGCCCCTGGATTGGCCCTGTCTGAACACAGATGTTAGACTGTCAGCAGGACACACACCACTGCTGTGAGCACGCTGGGAAGGCCATGGGCACTGGTGGGCAGCCTATGAGCAGAGGTCTGTGTGGGCTGGGGGTCCTTGCCAACCATCTGTCAGTCGTCATTTCCAGGTTCTTTCCTAGTGCAGCTCCAGCCAGCTGGGCCAGTCCATTTGTATTTATGGTCTACTCACAGATGGAAACCAGTTGAATTTTTCCAGCTATTGCCACACAGGGACGGTCTACAGGTAAAATGAACGTGCAGAAAATGGTTGTGCATTATATTCCCCCCCCATTCCCTCTTGCAGATTTCTAAGTCTTTTTCTCAAGAAAATCAAACTTTCCTTATCAACCTGCCATGTAATAAATTTTTAGACGAAGTTGCATGTGAGTGTAATTGCTTAGTTCTAGCTGGCTCCTGCTGTGGTGTCAGGAAGGGCTCTGGTGAGCTTGGAATACTGAGAATGATTTTTTTTTTCCCCTCCCCACAAACACATGTGCTGAGCTGCTAAGCAGGTGGTGAGTCTGCAGCAGCCTGCAGCAAAGCAAAGCAGCAGCTACTTGTTACTGCTGAGCAGTGCCAGGTGAGCACCCGTGTGTGAATACCCTCAGCCAAAGGCACCAGCACATTCTGTGGTGTCCACCAAATGTATCTCTCGTGGACACAGAAAGTTGGACATGAGTACAAAGCATTCTCTCAGCTGGGGGTGCTGATGGACAAGAAACTGGAGATGAGCAGACAATGTGAGCTTGCAGCCCAGATGACAAATTGCATCCTAGGCTGCATCAAAAGCAACATTGCCTGCAGATCCAGAGAGGTGATTCTGCCACTTTGTTCTGGTGAGACCTCACCTGCAATACTGCAACCAGCTCTGGACCCCCTCAATATAGGAAGGACATGGACCTGTTGGAGAGGGTTCAAAGGAGGGCCATGGAATGATCAGGGAGTTGGAGCACCTCTGCTATGAGGACAGGCTGAGGGAGCTGGGATTGTTCAGCCTGGAGAAGAGGAGGCTCTGGGGAGACCTAATAACAACCTGCCAATATCTGAAGGGGGCTACAAGGAGGATGGAGAGAGGCCTGTGGTGATAGGACAAGGGGCAGTGGCTGCAAACTAGAGAAGAGCAGATTTAGATTGGATGTCAGGAACAAGTTCTTTACTATGGGGGTGGTGGAACACTGCAATAGGTTGCCCAGGGAGGTGCTTGAGGCCCCATCCCTGGAGATATTCAAGGTGAGGCTGGACAGGGCTCTGGGCAACCTGATCTAGTGGAGGATGTCCCTGATGAGTGCAGCAAGGTTAGACTGGATGACCTTTGGAGGTCTCTTCCAGCCTGGATCATTCTATGGTTCTATATTATTGTAATCCTCATTAACTTTCTCCTCATGTGACCCTGACAGAGATTTCAGGATTGAATCCTGGAGTGAGTTTTAAGTTCCTGGACTGAAATGATGACCTGATTGACTTGCACTAGGGTCAGATTTCACATGATGGTGTGTGAACTTCACTCTATATACAAGGCTGTGAGTCAAGACAGCTCAGCAGCCTGTTGTTGAAAGCCCCACTAACCTAGGTGGTATAGCTACAAGTGTCCTCTGTGCCTGTGGTGTCAGTTGAGACCTGGCTTATGACGGTGCTGCACATGATGTTACCCTGACAGGCACAATATCAAGGCATTTCATTCTGCTGAGCAGTTTCCTCTCCAGCACCAAGCGTTGGTTCCTGCTGTGTTGTTGCAGTGCTGCACTGCTGCTGGCAGCAGCATTCTCTTTGTAGGAGCAGATTGTAGCATTTACTCATTTTATTTTTCCAGACATACTCAGGAGAAATTGAAGCGGTACCAAATGCACATAAAGGGTTGAAACAGTAAGGTGTTTAGGTAACTCAATATAATCTCATTTTGGCTTCAGGTAGAATTCTTGCTTGTTATTGTGTGATGTGGTTACATGAAGGGAAGCTCCTCTCGGAATGTGTCTGGAACATCCACCTGAGGGTGCAAAAAGTATTAAAGGATTCATTGCCCTCAGGGATGTGTGATGTGGAAGACAGCCACCTGGGAGTTCACAAATTAAATTCCTGGACTATCTTCTATCATAGGAGAGGAAGTGTTTGCTGTTTGAATAGCATTGCAACACATTTGCCCTAAGTTTTGCTACAGAGATAATTGTGTAGGGCACCAGTGTTCTGTGATGCTTCTCAGATGTCTTTTAATTGTTCTGTTTGAAGCTCAAGTAGCTGATACAGTATAGTGAAAAACTGAAGAAAATATAAACATCTAGTAGCTTCTGTTTGTTCACACATCTTGTTCCCTTCCTTAATTCTCTCTCTCAATGATGTTTTCACTGCTTTACCTGCCGTGGAGCTGGCTCTTGCCTCTTCCTCTTGGACAGAGATGCTAACTCTCTGGCCTGTCACAGCTGCTTCACATTGTACAGAGCTGTGTGACTGTGCAAAGTCAAGAGACAAATTACTGATCACACTGCCTGAACCAAGCAGAAACCCCAATTTATATTTTTCTTTTATTTTCAGAGATTGCAGGGTATAACAAGAGACAAAATGATGCTCACAGGTTCCGTAGGCATTTACATTGTATTTATCAGGAGAGAAAGATTAAGTATCTGAATTTCCAGAGGTTTGCACTTGCACTTTGTAGCCAGATGGCTTGGATTTAAATTTTTTGTAGTGGCAAATCTCCAAAACTGGATAGATACAGTATACTGCATGTAACTATAGCCACCCAGTGCTGCAGTGCAATCCCCCAGATGGCTTCACATAATCAGAGATTTCACTCTTTCCTTCAAAGAAGCTTAAAAGAAATGTAAAACTACTAAATTTTTATTCACATTCTGAAATTTGCTTTTAATAGGTTTCGGCTCTGATCAAAAGCCACAGCTCCTTTCTACCAAAAGGTCTTATTTCATGACCACAACACCTGATACCTTGTATAAAGATATCAGGCTCCCCAGGGAGGCTGTGGAGTCTCCTTCTCCGGACACTTTCAAGCCCCATCTGGATGTGTTCCTGTGTGACCTGTGCTAGATTCTATGGTCCTGCTCTGTCAGGAGCATTGCACTCCTGACAGTTCTCCAGAGGTCCCTTCCAACCCCTAGCATCCTGTGATGTCTTAGTGCATTTTAACCCATTTGGAATATTTTCCAAACTATGGTGGTCTTCTGACCAAACTAGAAGGTCGGAAGACCATCTGACCTTTTTTTCACTGGGAAAATGTTGATTTATCATTCAGAAAGCATAGCTAAGAACACCACACTGAACTAACTGGCTTGGTGTCTAAATGCACAAATGAAGTGGCTTTGGCAAGGTCTTTTGCTGTACTCTTGCAACTCTGCTGACTTTGTTTGGCTTCAGCTGCTAGCCATAGGTTTTGGCTAGGTCCTTCCCTCCTAAATTAATGACCTTGGTAATATCCGGTATCTCCTCCGCAGGAAGATATTTATAACCCCATCACCTCTTCATCTTTTTGATAAGCAGTTCCAGCCATACCCATGTACCAGGCTTTGAAGCACATCTTCAAGGCATATGCTTCCCAGTTTGGCAGTGCAGTGAAGTAGTCTTGACCACTGATAACTTGTCAGTGGATTTTACATGGGGAGAGGAAGTGTGGAGGCTCTCAGGGTCCTTCAGCACTCAGCCAGTACTCACTGGGGTCGTGTGATTACTAATGAGTTTCTGTGCTGTTTTATTTGCTTATAAAGGCCCACTTACCTCCCTCAGTCCAGAGGTTTTCATAGTCTTAAATGATAGTAGAATAGAATATTTACAGAATGTAGAATAAAAGGCTAACCCTGCTACCTATAATAATAATTCTTGCCCACTGAAATGGGAAATTATTCTTTCTCATATGATAATGTAATGCTCCAGTGGTGTCCTCCATCTATTTTCCTCTCTGTCAGAAACTTGGATGAAGCAGCATTTGCAGCATGCTTAGAGAATGGGGTTCTAGCAGAGAGAGATATTTTTGCCCAGAAGATGCTACCAGCAGGACTTGGTGGCCTGGTCAAAGACCACATTCTGTGCTTCTGTGCTCCACCACTGCAAGCAAGGTTCCTTAACTCAGGCTTACCTACCTGAGCACCCCAGGGAGGGTAGTGGTGACCTGGCAAGGTACCTGTGTATGGTTATGTCTGAACATGGCAGAATAGGCTTTGCCTTTTCACAGGCAGTAGGCTTTTTCTTTTTTCTCTGCCTTAATGTGATTTGTGACACAACAAAAGTTCCTTTTCCTGTCTCTTTTCCACAGCTCTCATTAACGCCTCGCTGCATTTTATCACAGAAAGCATTTATAATTAGGGAACTGCCTTGATTTTCTCCAGCTCCTTTTAGTTGGGGGTTGATTTCACTCTGTCTTTCTAAGGAATCTCTAAAAACTTCATTTTCAGTGCAAATTGCATTACCTTTTACCATTGTCATTGGCGGTGCTTAGGAAAAGATACAGACATCACACAAACCAGCAAGGCAATGCCCAAGCAAGCATAAGTGAAATAAACCAAGATCAAGGTGTTCACTGCACTGTAAGGCCAGACATGCAGTACCTGACTGACTGACACTGGCTGCCATGTGCCCAGCTAACAGGTACACAATACAGTGTGGAGCTCTAGAAGGTGGCTGACACCCCACCAGCCTGTGCTGCCAATCCAATGAGATCTGGATAGGCTGAGAGCTGGGCGAAGGCAAACCTCATGAAATTCAGTAAGGACAAGCGCAGGGCCCTGCATCTGGGGAGGAATAACAACAGGCACCAGTACGGGTTGGGGCTGCCCTGCTGGAAAGCAGCTCTGTGAAGGAAGACCTTGGAGTGCTGGTGGGCAGCAAGTTCTGCATGGGCCAGCAATGTGCCCTTGTGGACAAGAGAGCCAATGGCAACCTGGGGTGCATCAGGAAAAGTGTGGCCAGCAGGTCTAGGGAGGTTCTTTCCCCCCTCTGCTCTGCCCTGTTGAGACCACACCTGCAATACTGTGTCCAATTTTGGGCTCCCCAGTTCAAGAGAGATAGGGACCTGCTGGAGTCCAGCAGAGAGCAATGAGGATGTTTGGGGGACTTGAGTATCTCCCCTATGGAGAGAGACTGAGAGCCCTGGGGCTGTTTAGTCTGGAGAAGAGAAGGCTGAGAAGAGAGCTGATCAGTGTCTATCAATATTTGAGGGGTGGGTGTCAAGTGGATGGGGCCAATCTCTTTTTGGTGGTCCACAGCAATAAGACAAGAAGCAACTTGCACATAGAAGACTTCACCTCAACATGAGGAGAAACGTCTTTACAGCGAGGGTGACAGAACCCTGGAAGAGGCTGCCCAGGGAGGGTGTGGAGATTTTCAAAACCCACCTGGGTGTATTCCTGTGCAGACTACCCTGCTTTGATCGGGGGTTTGCACTCCACGATCTCTGGACATCCCTTCCAACCTCTAATGTTCTATGATTCTATGGTTCTAGGATCCTATGAACCATCCCAGTCTGAGCATAGCCTGCTTCTGACTCTTCTTCTTTTGTGGAAGTGTTTAAAGAGGCCTTAAAAAATGTAGCTTTGTGTATATCCAATTATTAATATATCTGCCCTAAATTAGTTGCAATGAATGGATGCCTGTCTAAGTCAAAAAGAAGTTAAAAATGACTTGAGTAAGAGAAATCTCTCTGTGGATAAGCTGAATTCCTTCAGTTTGTTAGCATAGCCTGTTATTTTGTTGGAAAGTGCTGTCACTGCAACAGCAAATTCTGTTCTTCTGGAAACTGTTTAGTTTTTGTGGCATCTGGCAGCATCTTCAATATGAGCCTTCAATTGTGTTTGATGGAAATATAGCCAAGTTCCATCTGTTTAACACGTGCTCTCTACCGAAAGTGGGGCACATATGCGAGCTTATTTCCGATGTTCATAAATAAGATACCAGCAAAACCCAGAGTATGAAGCCAGACTCTTCTGGAATGGATTTTAACATCTTAACCACAGGAAGCAATTGAGCCCCCTCCTTACCTCCCTTTCTTTTTGCCTCCAGCCCGCCCACATGCTCATTGTGGTGCATTAGGTTTTGGAGCTCCTTTTCAAAGCCTTTTTTAATTTTCCTGAAAACCCAAATGAAAATGGATCATGGTGACTTTAAAGAAAACAGGAAAGTTGCTAATGATACTGCAGCTGTCCAGTTCTGTTTACAGTACACATGGGAGCACTGGAAATGGTCTGATGAAGCAATGTGGATGTAGAAATGTGGAAACCAGAGGTAAAAGGCCTGGAGCGGTAGCAGAGTTAGCTACAGCACTACCATTCCCCCATCAAGGAAACACAGCTTGAACATGCAGCAGTGTCTTCAGAGAATCCTGACCTCCAAGATCTTGTGCTGTGCCCACAGGGAATGTGCCAGTGCCTGTCTGCAGCTCAGCAGTGGAGAATCCATTTCCCACCCTCACAGGTCTGCTGGGTCTTCTGCTCTCCTTGAGCTGCCTGCTCTGCAGGAAGCCCCCAGCCTTGAGGACAATCTGTCTGCAATATTAGGTTCTGCTCAGCACATTCCCAGTAATGGCTCCCAAGAGTTAAAAAAGCAGAGTAAGTGGCTCACAGCAGTTCTACAAAAGCGCTAGTACCCCATATAGTGGTCATTAATAAATATTAATTAAATAAAAAAATTACTTATTTCCCAAGATCAAGCCCATTCTTATTCACTGCCTGCCCTTGTCAGGCCTGCAATGGCCTCTCTAGCCAAGTCAGTCAGCTGGGCAGAAGGAGGTTTGGTGGTGGTGTAGAAATAGGAGACATTAACTTCCACAATGATTTCCTGTAGCTTTCAGTAGCTGCTTGGCTGCCTTTGTCATAGTGTAATAACGTCCAGCGCAGAGCCATGAAGATGAAGAAGGCAGTGGAACATCTTCCATATGAGGAGAACCTGAGGAAGCTGGGGGTCTGTAGATTGGAGAAGAGGAGACTGAGAAGTGACCTCACCAATATTTATAAATATGTAAAGGGTGAGTGGCAGAAGACTGGAGCCAGGCTCTGCTGAGTGATACCCAATGACAGGACAAAAGGCAGTGGGGGGAAGCTGAGGCATAGGAAGTTCCATGGATACATGAGGAGGATTTTTTTTCCCTGTGAGGCTGACAGAACCCTGGAACAGGCTGCCCAGGGGGGATTGTGGAGTCTCCCTCTCTGGAGATATTCAAGACCTCTCTGGGTGTGTTCCTGTGTGATCAGGTATAGGTGATCCTGCTCTGGCAGGGGGGGTTGAACTGAGTGAGCTTTAGAGGTCACTTCCAGCTCCTGGCATTCTGTGATTCTGTAGTAGGAATTCTAGGAAATACTTCTAATGTGAAACCAGTGGAGAAGCCTGGTTTTAAAAGCTAAAATGGGCCTGCTCCCAATCAGTGACAAAGTGCTGCTTCACCTGCAAGCTCCTCTCTGTCAAGAGGATACTCAAGTTTTACACATGTGGTAAATAAATGGTGATATTTTCTTATCCTACAAATATTTGGATTGTTCTGTGAGGCAAATAGGCATTTTCTTGTTCAATGTTTTGAAGCTGGGTGATAGGTAGAGCCCTGTAATACAGTAAGTTCCACCACCATGTCTGCTAACAGATCAGGCCCTGCCTGGAGCTTGGATTTGAGCTGCTGCTCCAAGCAGGTTCATAATGGGAGGTGTCCCTGCCTATGGTAGGGAGTTGGAAATAGGATGATCTTTGAGGTCCCTTCCAACATTACCATTCTATGATTCTATGTTTCTGGGACATTTCTGGCATGTCTCACAGCCTCATGTCTCTTAAATGCTCCAGGGTACCTCAGATGGATTTGTATGCCTGTGGTGAGGTGTAAATCAAATTCCAAACTATGAAACAATTAGACAGTCTAGTGCAGTATCATAGAATCACAGAATCAGTCAGGTAGGAAAAGACTTTTGAGATCATCAAGTCCAACCTATTACCGAATCTCAACTAATCAACTAAATCATGGCACCAAGTAGGGCAGTCCAAGACCAGGGAGCCTGCAAGATCAGTTCTGTAGTCCTTCCTTAGTGAAGAAACTAAGCCTTGCAAAGCCATAGAGCTTTGCTAATCAGATCATGAAACTGTCAGCTGGGCAGAATCTAGAACAATTAATTTAATTTGTTTATGGTAACATTAGATCTCTCTTAGCAATCACTTCATGTCCTCAAAAGGAATTTCACATTATAACCATATGGGCTGAAGTATATAAGCAGAAATACTCTGATAGAGGTACTAATAAATTTTTTATGAGTAAAAATATTTAGATAGTAAATTTTTAGCTGTCAGCAATTGCAGAGTAAGTTGGATCAGAAATGTGTACTTCATTGTGCCAAAGAGCCTGGTGAAAGATATCACAAAGCAGCTGCCCTGTGCTTTATGCCAAAGCTATTCATTAACCTTTAACTTGTGAAAATAGCAGGGGAAAAGCCACCAATGAGTTTTATCTTCTTGGCTGATTTATACAAGTTCAGTGGTAACACTTGCATGGAGTCTGAATCAAGTTCTTGAGGGTAGTTAACAGGGAAATAGAGGCAGCTTTTGGGAAGTGTGAATTGTTTTGTCAGACTCAGCTTTCCACAGTCTTCAGGTGCTCAGGCAGCTACTGGCTGTGTGCTTTACATGCCCTCGGCTGATCCAGGTACTCCTGTCCAGCAAACAAGCAGAGATCTCAGAATTTAAGTTTGTTGGGAATTCCTTTGACTACAGTAGCCTGAAACACAAAGAAGCCAAATACCCTTGGCTCCTTCATCACTGTCTGTGGAGAACTTGCAAAAAACAGTGCAAAGTTTTGCTGTATTTCTGGCAAGCAACCTGACAGAATTGGTTTTATAATGCGTGACAAAAAGTGTGAACCAGGATTTTGATTGTTCCCTTTTCAAAGGATGAAATAAAGCTTCTGTGGGAGAATCTAATCACATCTAGCAGAGGGTAACCTGTAAGAGGAGGTTTTCTTACTCAGTCCTCATTTTCCAGAGGGGCTGGTAAGTTTTTATGAATTACTGCTTGGGCTTGTGTTCCTTATTGAAGATTTTAACCCCTGGCCACACTGGATGGCTTACAGAAGCCTTGCACAGTGTAATGAAAGTTGCTCACTTTCTGGTAGGGAATTGTTTTGTTTAGTCCCTTAATGCTTTTTTGGATACCCATTTAGGGTTATTTCCTTTTGCTCTTGCAATTCTTGGTCATTAATGCAATTAAGCACTGCAAATCCTCCAGCAGTTGTGTCAGCTGTGTCCATTGATGTGTCTGACTCGTGGGTTGGGTGTGGTAGTTTCAAACTAACCCTGTAGCCTGGTTCTAAATTATAAACAAGAAATAGGAACTTTCTGGACATTTTTGAATGAAAGGGAAATAAAATAGGGGGTTGGATATAAAAAAACAATGATAGATAATGAGAAAAATAATAGATTGGGCTAAAGTGTGCTGCACAAACTACTGTTTCTCCCTTTTCTCTGACTGGTGCTTTTGTTATGCTGACCTTGGCTGAGACTCTTGTTATGGCTAAGTAGATACCAGTGGGGCTTTTCTATTTTCTCTCTTTCTTCCTTATTTAAAGGGAGGGAGGAAGAAGGAGGCTGCTGGTAGCCTCTTCGGGGTTTGTTCAGGGAGCTCCTTTTTGTTGTTCCTGAATTGTACATAATTTTAAATATATTTTGTACACACACACATTGTATTTCATGCTTCTAGATTTTAGCTTGCTTGTAAACATAGCTTCATTTTGCTACCAAACCTTCTGAGCTACTCTGGTGGTTTATTTTGGGGGTAATTTTAACCCACCACAGCTGGGCCTGACTTATATAGGGAAGTGTATGGAGTGTTGGTGAGTGAGGTTGTTAAGCTTGTAGAAGTGTTTCTTGAAGAAGGACTTTTGCTAGTCCTAATTCAGTTTGTTATCTTCTCTCTTGGTTCCTTACATTTGTTCTTTGATGGTGATCAGGTTTAACTGTCAGTAGCCAACATCCTTGAAGATACCACCCCTATACTTGCAGATTTTGCTGTAATTGCCCACTTTTGGGAAGGACAACGACACAGCTCTGCAAGAGAGCACAGTTTTGGTACCATGTTGTGTGTTGGGGTTTGCATTATATAATCCCTGGCCTTATCTAGCAGTAGGGAACCGGAGAGAGGGTTTTGTTATCTCACCTGTGCTGTGCAAAGGTGAGAACAGCTTCCTACAGCAAGAACAACTGTGTCCTGATGGAGGAGTGCTGGGGAGAGTGCTGCATGCAAATGCCAGCTTTACCACTGCCACTCCAGCTTGTTCCGGTCCCTCTAACCACTCCATTGAGGATGATGGTATTTCTCAACACATGGCTCTTAATGTGTAAGATTCCTCTCCTGGAATTCTCTTCTGAGCTTCTGCTCAGAGATGTGTTGGTGATTGTTAGCTTCAGGGTGTCTCAAATGCCAAAGCTTAACTGCGTTTGCCTTTTTTCCCCCCCTCTCTAATTTACAGGCACCAGTCTCTAGTTGACTTTTTTTATATGCCTGGGATTCACAGATCCCTGTAATCAAAGCCAGACTAATGATGTTCAGTAGTGATTATAATTAGTTCCTTTTGTGATAAGAAAGGATGCATCCCAGCTGATAGAAGTCAACGAGTAGCTAATGTACCACAGAAGCTTCACATCCTTCCCCTGTCATGTCTGGGGCCTGCTTTTATTTTTAGCTGTTCTATGACAGCTTTATTGGACTTCTCTGTCCTGACTTTTTAGCCTGGTGACTACTTCAGACACAACAGTATGTCATGGTAAGACTGCTGGCAACCTGGAGAGAAGAGGGTAAACAAAAGCAATGCATAATGCTCTTTGGAGTTTGCTGCAGCTTCAGCTGCTGAGAGATATGACAGTCTGTGACTTTGCTGCTGTATGGAACAGACTGGAGAAGTTTAAGGAAGGTTCATTTCAATGTCAATGATGACAATAGGCTTATGTAAAGCATAGTCTAAATAACAGTTTTCAACACGCCTCTGAGCACCCTGCCTCAGTGATTGCAATATGAATGGAATCTGTTTCAATCTGGATGAATTTTGAACATGAATAATCAACTTTTTGATAGCTTAGTAATGTATATGCAGTTAACTTTCAGAAATTAAATCAAGCCTGGCTGTCTCACTCTCAGTCAAACCACCAACATTCTGTATTTGTGAGTAATTTCTTATTATCCATGGTAAGTATGGTGCTGGGTTTGTTGGAGAAAGGGTGGGTCTTGTTCAGAAACTTCTAAAGGTGATAACTAGGCTCGTTAAGTCTGTAGGACATCTGTGGTCACTGACTGGGTACAGGTGAAGATGTTTACACCTTAACAGGCCTTATGATTTGGAGACTAATCTTACCTGCCGGTAGAGGCTGAGGTAAAGCCAGGGAGTAGAGCAACTTCCGTTTGCTCTGTTTCATGAAGTTGTGTGGCTTTCTTTCTGGAGCATTGGAGGCTGCTGTGGTCGCTTCTGTAAGTTTCAGCTCAAAATTCTGGGCTTCACATTTTAATGCTACTGTAAAATTGCTTTGAAATGTGGCAAGTGGCAACTTCAGAGGCATGTTACCACAAATGTTTGTAGTTAAAATTGTCTTTCTTCTTGGTCTATCTATCTGTCTGTCTGTCTATCTATTTATTTAGAGGTAGGGATATTTTCATTATACTTTTCTCTTTTTCAACCTGTGATTTAGGCTTAACCTAAATGAGATTGCCAATGTTATTTTTAGTGATGATTGTTGTTAGATTTACTAGAGCTGCTTTGCTTGTTTTTCTTCTTGTCTGATAAGTAGTTGAAGATCATATTCTCCCAGAATCTTTTGATGAAACCCTTAGGGAAATCATTAGCTTGGTAGCCACCAATGTTGTCTGTGAAATGTCTATGCTGTTGGGAAGACTGTACGTGTTAGAAAGTGTTAGGCATAGCCAAATACTCTAAGCAACCACTACAGTACTTTTAACTATCTGAATGGATAAAAATATCAGGAGCCACAGGGAAATATTGTTCTTGCTTACTTGAATTTGTAAAGCTTTGATTTATAGATCTAATGATGTTGTACAGTTCAAAAACTCTTACTCTTACAGTGCTTTTGCGTAAGGCACAACCCCCATGATTTAAAGAAAAAGGGGAGAGAGAATTACATGCACAAAAACCTTTTGCATTGCAACATGAAACTGTTCAAACTGTTTTAGTGAACTTTGTGCAGTGTAAACACTTAAAGGGCTAAGTGTGAAAGCCAGAGATAGGCTGCAGAAAACCTCAGGTATTCTCTCCCCTTGACTTTCAGCCTCATGGCAATATTAAAATCCAAATGTCCATCTAGCTTGTATCCCTCAGGCAAATTAACACAATTTTGGGTGGCCCTGCAGCCTGGGGGGATGTCCATTCTAGTTCTGGACTCAAGCCATCTTCCCCTGTAAAGTAAACAAACTTTGTACATGCCAGAACTGGCAGATTTGGGCTTCCCCCCCCAGTTCCTTCAATATTTAGACTGCTCTGCAGCTGATTTGTTGATATTAACATCTGCAACAGTACTTCTCTAAAGAATGTAATTAATGTTATTCCACATAGAATTAAATGTCCCTCCAATTATTTATGACCTGATGAACTGCTTTCTGAACCAATACTCACACTCAAGGGTCAAGGTTCACCACTTGAGTTATGTTAGCAACTCTAGTTGCAATGCGGACTCTTTGCAGTCATGCACTTGGAGCTCTACAGCACGTGTTGTAAATAAATACTTGCAATTCTCTGTGGCCTCAGCTCTCACACACCTAAATGCATTAATGGATATGACTTTGCAGCATCAGTCATGGCATTACTTGTTTAAAAAAATCATATGCATATCTTCCCCATAAGATATGCATTTTGCTCTCTTCTGTCTAGGTTTTCCAGATTTGCAGTGTCTCTGTGTTTGCTTCTCTTTAAACTCATACTTTAAAATACACAGAACAAAAGCAATGCATCACCAAAACACTTAAGTGCTCATTAAAAGCAAATAAGAAGCTTATTTCAAAAGCTCTTCAGATGAACTCACTGAATCACTTGGAAGCTTCCAAAATCATTAATCTTTTCCTCATAATTAGTGGCATAATGAAAGCAAACAAAATAATTGAACTGATTTTGATATTTTTTCAGAAGTAGTTTAGGAAGTACAAACCCACAATTACATCTGCAAGATGTAAGGAATTATTTCTTCACTTTCAAATTACATCTCTTATTGTGGTGATTTTTTTTTTTTTTTTTTTTTTTTGTGGGAAGTTTTTCACCTTAAAGGGGAGTGAGGACTTCTAAGATACATTGAGATCCAGTGTGAAGCTTTCTAACTAGAAGCACTTGTAAAATAACAAGCTTATGTCTATGCCTTCACTTTTCCTTAAAAATATTTTAAAGCTCTTCTCACCTCTGGGGGTGGGAGGGCAGAGATTGTTTCCTGCTTACCCCATACAAAGGACTTAATTTCTAGGTGTTTGATAAAGTAATGGGTGGCATCCCAGCCTCTTTTCAATAAGTCATCCAGCCATTCTGTGTTGTCAATACTAGGTTCCACTGCACGCATCAGTAACCTGCTATTTGGGCTTGTTAACCAGAATGGTACAAATAGCTGGGATATATGACTGATTGTTTTTTAAGCTAGTCCTTATAGAGAGACATGAGATGAGATAAAGAAGTTGTTGAGCTTGTTCTCTCACAAGCCTAGCTAAAGCTGTAGTAGTAGGGTAGTTCCTAAACCCCCGTTTTCCTTCCAGCAACTGTTTTTTGGGCTTGGGTAGTTAAAATTTTAATTAAAAATCCCTCTGCAGAGCCCACATGAGGAGATCATAGAATCACAGAATATTTTGGGCTGGAAGGGACCACCAAAGGTCACATAGTCCAACCCCCTTGCAGTCAGCAGGGACATCCTCTGCTACATCAAATTGCTCAGAGTCTTGTTGAAACTGACCTTGAACCTCCAGAGATGGGGCTTAAGCCACCTCAGTGGGCACCCTGTTGCAGTGTTCCAGCACCCTCCTGGTGCAGACCTTGCTCCTCACATCCAATCTCAATCTGCTCTGCTCTCATTTTGAACCATTGTCCCTCATCCTGTCCCTGCAGGCCTTTGCAAACAGTCTCTCTGCAGCCTTCTTGCAGCCCCCTTCAGGTACTGGCAGGCTACTCTAAGGTCTCCCTGGAGCCTTCTCTTCTCCAGGCTGAACAACCCCAGGTTCCTCAGCCTGTCCTCATGGCAGAGGTGTTCCAGTCCCACGATCATCTTTGTGGCCTTCTCTGGACCCTGTCCATCAGGTCTGTGTCCTTCCTGTGTTGAGGGCTCCAGAGCTGGATGGTGAGGGCTCCCCAGAGCAGAGGGGCAGAATGCATTGAGGTGCAGGTGTCCAACTCATGCTACAGAACTCCCACGAGCACAGGAGTTGTGTTGTGCTAGGAGAACTCCTCTAGTGCTTTGCAGCAGTTGGCAACCTGCAGAAGTGTAACCACGTCTTTGGTTCCTCTAGTTCTGTCACAATGCAGACTTCTCTTTCTTTCTCAGCCAGCCCTTTGAGAAGCTCATAGAAACTACACAAATTTGAATTGCTACATTTGAATTTGTACAGCTCCCAGTGCATGAATATTCCCTGATTTCCTCATAAAATTGTGTAATTCCTCATATCAGGTTAGGTTTTGAAAGAAAAAGTAACCTAAGTATAAACCAAAGCAGAGCAGAGCATGTCTGGGCAATGCTTATTTGTTTGTTTTCTGCTTAAACATTTTAGCCTCATTATGAATCTTGCAAATGGGTCCAGGAGGGCTGAAGAACTGTAAACAGGAACCATATGGTGCAAAACCTTAATGTAACTTTGATTTTCATTGCTAAAAATGCTGCAGGTTTTCTAGGCTGCCAAACACTTCTTGCTGTTCTTGTGCAATTCGTAACTAGGGTCATCAGAAGGATGGATGAGGTGTGTGGTATTGGATTAGGGCAAGATTTGCTTCTGGGAAAAAATTCAGATTCTTGGATTAACCAAATGCCAGTGAGCTTGTTTCAGGATACATGTGGAGTACTGTGATACCTTTCATCAAACATAATAAAACTTCTATTTTATTCTTGCAAGCATCCATGCAGTATCATCTAAGCTCCTAATAATAGAATTTTTGTTTAATGCTTTCTTTTTTTAGTGTTATATGTTTAAGGTGTTGGGCCAGATCCACAACTGCTGTCATCTGTATAGCTGCTGCAGTTAATGGCGGTCTACTGAGGTTCATGACAGGTTGTAAAAAAACTTAGGGATGACCATTCTGGCTTGGTCAAGCTCCAGTTTACTTCTCAGGTGATGAGATCAGTGGGCTCAGCTGAAAGAAATGCTTGGATCACCCCTTAGAAAGAAAACACAGAGCCTTATTTTGCTGTAAGCACAGCACTCCCTGGCAATCAGAGGAAACCTTTCTTGGCAGTAGCTAAGTTACTATAATTAGGCACAAACTTACTCTCTCAAATGCATGAACAAAAACGTTTCCTTCAGTCAATTTGTGCTCAAAGCTTTTTTCTTTTGTACTTTGGAATTTAGATCTCAAGAAGATGAACAAAACTCCTCAAGCTGCTCTGAATTCCCCTGTAACAACAGGTATCTTCCCTAGAAATCCACTCCTGAGCCTTGCAGTGCATGGCATTTGCTTTGGCAGCAGTCTCAAAGCTTTCAGAAATTCAGGGAACATTTTGGGCAGCAGCTGTGAGCCTCCAGTAGCAGTCTTAATTATATCAAGTTGTAGCTCGCAATTTTCAGTTCCTTCTGAGTCTGCTCTCCCAGCAGAAAAGGCTTCAGCTGCCTGTTTTCTTCTTTCTTTTTTTCCCTTTCTCTTCCCCCACCCCCCCTTTAGCTGTTAACTGATGCTCTGCTTGAAAAATCTCTTGTTGCCCATAGCCCTAAAATGCAAATGTATGATGAAGTTATCTGTCTGTGGGGTCAGGATACAGCCTGCTGTCTGAAATCATTGTTTTGCTGCTATGGTGTTAAGCCCATGTGCCGAGGGGATTCGTGCTTTTCCCGCTTGGCAGGCTGCAAATAGCTGTAATGTTTTCTCTCAAAAGCCTCAGGCACATCTCCCACCCTTTGTAGTGGTCCTGAGCATTTTGAGACAGCCTCCAGATGCCTTTACTTGCTGCCACCTGACAGCCATAACTTATCTATGTCAATATGTCTGCTGGCCTTAGAAGTAGTTTAGGTAGGCCAGAATTCATCACATAAATTATTGTCCTTGAAAGCATCCAAATAGGGAGCCAAGGCTCTCAGGCAGCTTTGGGACTCTCCAAGCAGCTTTGGTGTTTTGAGATGATGCCAGCTCATTAGAGGTTAGAGTGTGTTCTGGGGACCCAGGACCTCTTGGCAAAAGAGGAAGGAAGCCTTCTGCTATGGTCTAGCTATGCAGTGTTTTGGCAGCCCAAACTTGTGCTAGCATCCTTGCACCTTGGGATATTCCATTTGGCCCAGTCTCTGACAGGTTATCTCTGTGTTTAGTGATGGAGCTGTGCCAAACCCTGTGTGCTGGCACATGAATTAGGTCATCTTGAAGAGAAAATCTGAGACTGGTCCTTGGTACTGGTACTTTGGATCTTGGCCCAAGACCTATCAGTTGCGGTTCTGGGAGTTAAGCTGATCCTGGAACAAGGCCCAAGAGGCAGCTTGGGTGAGAAAATCCATTCCTTAAAAAGATGTGGACTCAGAGGTGGGAGGGATCGCTGTACCAGTTGACTACTGAACTGTTTTGGCTACTCCCACAAGTATCACCTTTTGGCTTTTTTTTTTTTTTCTTTTCTTTTATTTTTAAGTTTCCCCTCTGCCCTGGGCAAGAGCTTGGGGTACATGTTCTTGGGTATATTTCCTGCTGGTGCCTCAGCATGCTGCTAATTATCTCTCCAGGCTGAGTTTGGAGCTTGCGAGAACAAGGCAGCAGAAGCACAGAGCTTCAGTGCTCAAGTCCAGAAATGACAGAATAACCTTCCCAAACCTCATCCTGAACACTCACAGTGTGGAATACTGAGAATTGATGTGCCTGCTGCTGGCTGTTAACATGAGCAGCTGTATGTTATCTTTTTGGCTATGCTGGCTAGGTTGTGTGGAAATTGGCCTTGAGAAGCTGTGGGGATGGATGTGTTGAATGCAGTTTTGTGAAGGGTTTTGCCAACCTAAATTCTTGTATGAGTGACCACAATTTTTTCCTTTTTTTTTTTTTTTTTTTCCCCCTATAGCTTGGCCCATGGGTATTGATTTTTACATGGTAGATGTCCAGCATTTGTTGAAAATCAGGGTCACTTGAAAAGAAACAACTTGAGCTGACGATCTGCAGTCCCTTCCAGAAATGTATGCTGCTGTGTTGACTACTGTAGATTTAAATCCAAGCATGCTTCCAAGAGATAACAAAATTGGTTTGGTTTAAGTGCAGTGTTACTTAGTTTTATATAAGAATAGTTTTTCATAGAATGGTAAGGTTGGAAGGGACCTCAAGGATCATCTAGTTCCAACCCCCTGCCATAGGCAGGGTCATCTCCCACTAGTACAGGTCACTCAAGGCCTCATCCAACCTGGCCTTGAACACCTCCAGGGAGGGAGCAGCCACAACCTCCCTGGGCAACCTGTGCCAGTGCCTCACCACCCTCACTGTAAAGAACTTCCTCCTGACATCTAGTCTAAACGTTCCCTCTGCCAGTTCAAACCCATTGCCCCTTGTCCTGTCATTGCAAGACCCTGTCAATAGTCCCTCCCCAGCCTTCCTGTAGGCCCCCTTCAGATACTGGAAGGCTAGTCTAAGGTCTCCTGGAAGCCTTCTCTTGTCCCGGCTGCAGAGCCCCAGCTCTCTCAGGCTGTCCTCAGAGGAGAACTGCTCCAGCCCTCTGATCATCTTTGTCAGCTTATGTAATGTTAGGAGTAAAATTTGTTCGCAGCTCTCAAGCTGGCTACGTGGCAGACTTGTTCTGTACAAACATCTTCTTGTGCAAGGAGACTTCCATTTTCTCCATTCCTATCAGAAACATCTCTGTGCTGGCCCAGAGGGGCTTCCTGTAATTGGGTATTTGAGGCAGAGCTGAGCTGCATGGGGCTGAGACAAAGGCTGGATTATCCAAAGCAAAATAATGTGTTTCGTTCCAGGCGTGCAGGCTGCCAATGGCAGTGTCTTGAAGTGGGATTTCTGCTCTTGCTTCTGTCTTATTTCCTATTGTTAGGTCAGAAATGAAGGCTGCTGAAAGTGCCTCCTTTTTTTCTGTAGCCCTTGAGAGCATTTATTTTTAACCTTTGCTTAAGGTATACCTTGGAGATTTGGAAAGAATGTGCAAAATTAGCTTATTAATCGACTGTGACAGTTTCTGTGGTAATTTTTCTTGGATGCAATAAGTCTCTGAAGGGATCAAAAAAATAAATCCAGTTTAGAGCTGCATGAAATGTTACTTAGATTTTTCCTAGTAAAAATAACTAATAGTGAAGCACAACGCTGGAATGAAAGGATGGAATATGCTAATAGAGCAAGGTAATAAAACCAGCAATAGGATTATCAATTAGATAAGAGCCTACAGTCTCATTGCATATCCCACTGGATTTAAATCAATGTCATTTTAGCCCAAGTGAGGCATAATGGTGGCAGCAATTTTAGAAAATCATATGCATGGAATTTCATGCTTTTAGACTCTTTCAGGCTCTTTTTAACGGTATGCTTGTTAAGACTTTACAGATGTTTGACTGTCTCAGCATAGCTCAACAAGAGCATGCTAACAGCATCTTCTGGGCCCAGACCACTTGCATGCTTGCCTCACTTACACTGAAATGGACAAAGAGAATTTTTTGTCTTTCATTTCTGTAAATTCCATGTGAGACCTACAGTGAGGTAGTAAGTAGGAATATTTTCATAGCGTTTATTTTTAATTAATAGTAGTATCAGCATTTCACAACGAAACTCTTATCTTCTTTTAGTCAAGGGTAAATTCTAACCCAGCTGTTAACCCCACCCCCAAATGGACACCACACTCTGCCTTTCACCTCTCTCATGATAGTTTTTCTCCCAAGAGAAAAAGAGGCCATTTCATATTCCAATTCATAGTCCAGTTCTAGTGTTCCCATCATAAGAAGAACATGGAACTCTTACAGTGAGTCTAGAGGAGGGCCACAAAGGTGATCCAAGGGCTGGAGCACCTCTGCTATGAGGATAGGTTGAGGGAGCTGGGAGTGTTCAGCCTGCAGAAGAGAAGACTCTGGGAGGGACCTTAAAGTTGCCTTCCAACACCTGAAGGGATCCTACAGGAAGGCTGCAGAAGGACTTTTATGCATAAGAGTGCCTAGAGAAAGGACATGGGGGAATGGTTTGGAGCTAAGGGAGAGAAGGGTTAGACTGGATCTGAGGAAGAGGTTCTTCAGTACCAGGGTGGTGAGATTCTGGAATAGGCTGCTCAGAAAGGTTGTGGATGTCCCCTCTCTGGAGGTGTTTCAAGGCCAGGTTGGATGAGCCCTCAAGCAAGCTGATTCATTTGAGAGGTGTCCTTGCTTATGACAGGGAGGTTGGAGTAGATGATCTCTGAGGTCCCTTCCAACCTGAGCCCTTCTGTGATAACCTTTTGAAAATCCTGAGTAAAACATGATGCAAGTCTCTAACACAGGGGAAACGGATTTGATTATGTTCACTTGGACCTATTATCTTGGGGATGTGGCTTGGAAGAAGGAATAGTGTGTGTGTGTGTGTGTACAGATATCAAGTGCTGCAGAGCATTACTTCAAACAGCCTTCAGGAGGGCTGACAGGAGCTTGATGTCCCAGAGGAGAGGGCAATATGCCTGCTGATGCACTTAATGGGCAGTGCACCAAAGGTGTGTGGGCATTACCTCTGAAATATGGAACAGAGGCAACTAGGAAATGTGTGACACCTGTCTACAAGGGATTTGGTTTAAGCTATCTCTGTTAGCTCCTCATGAGGAGAATTAAAACACTTCTAAAAGCATTTCTATTGGAAGAGAGGAAGAAGAGGAGGGAATGTGCTATTCCAGTGGATTTTAATTTTTAATTTGGGGTTTGTGTATGTGTTTGTGTTTTGGTGTCGTTTTTTTTTTGTTTTTTTTTTCCTGCCATAGACATGAGGATGCAATAGTCTCTCCCAATTCCCACACCTGAAATATTTAGTAATTGCAGTTTCATGGAGTATTTATTTTTGGCAGGAACATTGGAAAGTTCTGTACTATTATATGAAAAAGAACAGAAGACAAGAGAAAGGCACAGTCTGAGCTCTCCAGATAATGGAGTTCATAACAACTTTGCTGGGGCATTCAATATCAGACTTGTAAATCCCAAGGTGCTGCTGAGGTAGTTTCTGTGCATCCAGGACATCAACTGGACTCCAACCAGTGACTTTCCTGAGACCGTAAACTTTGTTTTCCTTGGCAAGTGGAAAGTGAGCTGGATGGGGAAGCTTTCTTTGAGAAGTCAGGATTTTAGGTTTTTCAGTACAAAGAAGTGTTTCACCACTGTGTTCTTTTTTTTTTTTTTTTTTTGTTAATAGTACCGATAATACAATGTCAGAGTCACAGAATCAATCAGCTCGGAAAAGACCTTTGAGATCATCAGGTCCAATCTATCACCTACCACTGTCCAATCAACTAAACCATGGTACTAAGTGCCACAACCAATCTCCTTTTAGACTCTTCCAGGGATGGGGATTCCACCACATCTCTGGGCAGCCCATTCCAATGCCAATTGCTCTTGGTGTGAAGAACTTCTTCCTAACATCCAGTCTAAACCTGGTCTGGCACATCTTAAGACTGTCCTCTAGTTCTGCCACAGGTTGCCTGAGAGAAGAGACCAACCCCCACCTGACCACAATCTCATTTCAGGTAGTTGTAGGCAAGGATGAGGTCTCCCCTGAACTGCCTCTTCTCCAGGCTGCACACCCCCAGCTCCATCAGCCACTCCTCACAGGGCTGTGCTCCAGGCCCCTCACCAGCCTTGGTGCCCTTCTCTGGGCACATTCAAGCATCTCAACATCTTTCTTAAATGGATTCTTAAACTGACCAGTAGATCAGTGCAACACTTTGTGCAGTGTTAGTTATCATTGGCAAATGAAACCTCCTTCAGAGACATGGCTAGAAAAGCAGCCTGTCTTGATAAAAGCATCAGTAAGCTCCTGAGAGATAAAATTGCTCCCTCAATTCTAAACCAGTGCACACATGATATGTGCATGCTTTCTGACCTCTGTCTTTCCCAAAAGCCTTTCTGTAGGTGTCTTGACACAGGCAATCCATAAGGTCTCTTAGAAAGTTTTTGTTTTGACCAAATTCGAGGGTCAGATGGATTATGCCTTTGTAAGTCCAGCTCTTTTTTAATTTCATTTAAGGCAGTAACTTGTAAGGCTAGCCTGTAGTCATACAGCTGTTAATCCCTGCTTCAGGAGCTAACCTTTTGAACATATGTATTAGTGTCTGTACGCTGCTGTCTGTTTTCTCCAGCCTGGGAAGTTATTACAGCAGACTTCTGGCTCTATACAAAGTGACTTTATGCACAGGGCTAAACCAGTATTTATCAGAAGCCCATTGAGAAGAAGTTCTGATGAAGTGGAAGCTGCTGTTCTAATATCAGTCAATCAGAATAGCTAAGACCTAGCCTTGTGACAGCTTTTACAGTGAAGCAGATCTCCCCAGATGCAAGAGGAACATTCTTGACACTGCGTGTGCTAGAAAATGTGCAAATCATACTATGGATGAGCTCAGTTTGATGTCTGGGTGGTTTGTTTGGTGGGCATTCTGGGCTCCAAGCTTGAGTATTTTTCTCTTGCACAGAAAGTATCCAAATGCAGAGGCAGCTGCATTAAATGTGGTCCTCCCAGTAATATTCCACATTTTTGTTGTTCTCAGCTGCAAGACCAAGTCTAACCACTATGTTGACTCCAATTCTTTGTAAGCATTGTTTGAGCTTGAAAAGCCCTTCACTTGCCCCACTGTAACTCAAGTCGAGCAATCCCAAATGCCTGTCTACTGCATAACAGGGCTTTAGGACTCAGTAGGAACACTGAACACAGGGGTAAACACAGGTGCATAACTTCTGGCTTCCTTCTCATTTGCATAATAGAAGCCAAGTAATTGAAGTGGAGAATGGTCAGGCAGCCAAGCACAAAAAAAAAAGATAAGAGTACCTCATTTAAGTGTGCTGCCTTAAATGTTTTTGCTTTAGAAGTATGCTTTCTTCCCCTTGGAAAAATTGGAGATGGAAAATGGAGCATTTGTCAGGTGAAGCCAGCAGGTGTGTGCTGGCTCTCCCTGTTCCACTTGAACCAGCACTTGCCAAGTGTTTGTCTNGTGAAGTAGACATCACCATTGTTTCCTTTTCACAGCCTATAATATAATTTTCTCTATTAAAATATTCCAATTAGCCTTAAACCAGCACACAGTCATTGCTCCAGCCTTATTCCCAATATTAGACTCTGGTTTTGTCAGTTATTCTGATGAAACTGAGAGTAGCCACTGGCTGTTGCTAATGTTTCTCAACTCCTTTCCCTCCCTCCTTCATTCTCCCAGTGTGACACCTCTCTAAAGCAGCTATTTTTGGTATGAAAGTGAAGGAAAAAGGGGAGCAACAAGGACTCTTCAAGCTGTGTTATGTTAAAGCACTGGCTGGGTCTGGTGGGAACCGATTTTTACCTGCAAGGCTATTAAGATGTCTTTAAAAGCAGCATGTGTGGAGACCGCATTTAGTCTACAGGAAGAGCTAGGAGTGATGCTTTAGCTCTTGGTTACTAGAGCAGGCCTGGAGAGTGGGACAGTGTGGGTCTTGGGAGCCTAACTGATCGGAGTTTTGGAGGAGTTACTGGTCATGGGGATAATTGAGCCTATAGGGCAAAAAATAATCTGGTGTGATACTAACAAGTCTGGATACCAGCTTCTTGCTGCTGAAGAAGAGGGGCTGTGTTTCTCTCCTAGCTTTTTGATGCCTTTCTGCAACACAAACTGACAATAGTATGGGACCACATTCTCCTAACACCTCTGCTGTGTGGCCTTGTGGCTGCTGAAACTGGAATCTTGTGGCCACTCTGCATGAGGAGAGGAGCAGCTTGCCTTGCTTTCAACAGACAAAAAAACATCCCGAAGCCCAAGTGAAAGGCATCTCCTTGTCATGAACTGTGGCCCATGTGCTCACTATATTCCCAGTCAGTGGAGATTTTGTCATGAGATGAAGATCACAAGTCCAATTCTTTCCTGTGCAGGGCACAATAAAAAGAACACACAGTGATCCTTTCTACAGATATGAGCTATGGCAGTGCCACTTAGAAAAACCTCTGAATTTCATCCCTTCTTTGTTTCCTGCAGGCAGCAGTGTGTGTAATCTAGGCCTTAGCAAGAGGTGATAGAGGAATATGTTTTGTTTTATCTTAAAGTTTGTGCATGTTGGATGACTGACAGAACCACATTACTGGTAGCCTGGACCATTTGAAATATTGGTGTCAGTGTTTTGTCAGGTGTGGACTTCTCCAGAGAAGCCAAGTCTGTGATAGCTCTGGAAAATGTTCCAGAGAAGTGCATAAGCAACTCAAATGTTTCTTAAAACATTTATTCTTCAAATATTATGTAGTAATTACAGTTGTTACAGTTTGTTGTTGGCTTTATTAAACAATGAAAGGGAGTTAAGGCCATTAGAAAGTTATTTCCTCTGTGTTCAATTATGTAAGCAGCAATCACAAATTTTATAGCAGACTTCAGAGGTTTATATGCTCCAAAATGCCCAAATACTCGAAAGTTTTATCTTCTTTCCATATAATTCCTAATCTTAATTCCTAATTTTCATTCCTTCATGTCAGAAATTACTCTTCTTGAACACAGACACTCAAGCAGTAGAAATATTTGGAAAATGAAGCTGCATAAGTAACAGAATAGTACATAGCCTGCACCTTGATGTCAGTGTGCCTTGAGCTGTGCATATCAAGATCTTAGGGTTGGGAAGCTCAGTGGGAGCTCTGCAGAGGGTGTTTAAGGGGGCATATGTAGGCTGTGGAGACCCCCAAATCTGTCAAAAAGACTTTGTGAAGCAGGTCACAGTCGTGCTGGATGTAGTTCCACTCTTGTACACATTTCTTTCTCTTGAGGTCAACATTAATCCCCTCACTTACCATGCCCTTAACAGACAGAGTTTTTTCTTGCTGGAACTGAGAAGGTTTGACAGTGTTACATTGCACAACAGGTATTAAGTTCATTTGTATTATACTCTTAGTTGTGCCTTCCTGCTTAGGTTCTCTGCTCTTGTGATGCTAGGTTCCTCACATGACACATGCAGAGGCTCTTCATATGAGTGCTGTTGCCTTTTGCTGCTGTTATTTTAGGTTCAAAGAAAGTTAAATCACTGTCTTCTCCTTGGAGCAGTCTTTGTAAAACATAAGAAGGGTCATATGATGATTTTACCTTTTGGTGGCGCTTCTAGCAGCGCCAGGGAAGTGCAAGTTAATGCAATATGTCAGATTGGATAATAGTATCATCAGGTTTTATTTTTGGTTCAGCATCATGAAATAAAGTACTTTGTAAAATGGAGGCCTCCCCTTTTAAGCAGTCCTATACCTGGTTTATGTAGCAGCAAAGTGCTCGTCTTTTATCTCTAGGTAGAGACTTCTGTGTGTGTTGTGGTCCAAATCTAGACTGTGGTTTTAGTTGATGTTTTGGGTGCCTGTTTTTGGTTTATCACTGGAATACGATGGAATTATAGCTGGAGAGTAGAAGGATGGACTCTGAGAGTCACACTCTGACAGCTTATTCTGCAGCAGTGACTTATATATGTATTTTATATATATGTTTTTTTTTTACACCACACCCCGCCCCCTTTTCCCTGATTAATTTTCCTTTTTTAAAATGGAGCAAACATGTATTTGATTTCAGGTAACCATAGTTTTAAGGGCTGTGGTTCTCACTATCAGATGTCACACTGGCACTGCTGATACACAGCCTTCACCCTGCCTTTACCTTACCCTGGCTGCATGCAGCAGGGCAGACAGAGACTGCTTTTTTGCTGATCTTTCCTGGGAGTTTGGTGGATGTTGGCTACCCTTGCATGAGTGGCTTGTTGTGGGTTTTCTCTGTACCTCACATCCTGTTTGAGGTGAGTTAGCTGAAAGGGGCAATCACACTTGCAGCTTTGGGTCTGTCAGAAAGGGAGGAATACCTGAGAACACCAATGAGGAGGTCTAGAGCCAGTCTGATGCTCCCAGGGGGCAGCCGGCAGAGCCACACTGACATCTGATGAAAGGGAAAGCAAAGTATTTTAGCACCCCTGCAAAGGAGACTTGCTAACAAAAAGCTTCCAACTAATGTGCCTGAACATTAATGAGCAAGTACTTGCCCAAATTGCTACAGCATCTCAGTGTTTTGCAGTGCCTCTTTATGAGCTGTGCCTCTTGCAAAACTGCAGGTGGCTGTACTGCATTTAGCCATATTGAGCTGGAGAAGTGAAGTCATCCCAGCTCTTCAGACTGAGGTGCAAATCACCAAGCTCACACCATGCATTTGTGAGAGAGCAAGATGATCAACTTGGATTTTTCCAGCCCCAGCCTTCTCTGTTGTCTCTAAGGTATAATTTTGCACTGTAGTCTTTCCCCTCTTTTAAAGCGTGCATACCTCATGCAGAGAAAACAAATACACATCTGATGTCTTGGAACAGTGCTCAAGTAATAGGCCTGCCTCAGGACACAATGCTGTAAGTGCATGGCACTGGGAGGTTGAAACTTCAGATGTTTTAAAATAAAAATTATGTGTCTTGAGATGAGGGAGAAACTTTGGGACTGAGTTCTTAAGCCTGTCTCCCCAGTAATCCTGGGGCAGGTGTTTCCAAAACACAGCTGCTTTGCAGAAGTCAAGCGAGAATGTGCATTCCAGCTCAGCTTTCTGCTGAACTGGAACATGGAGCCTGTTTCTGAAAGAATAACAGTGTGGCTGTTAGATGTTCTACCCATTATCTCAGTTTGATAAAAAGCATTCTTCAGGTCAGCAGGGCTCTCTAAAAGTTAAATTACATTGTTCTGTTTCCAACTGTGACTCCAGCGCTCTCAGGAAAAGCCCACATGCTGGAAGATGTAGGAAAATAAAGTAAATGAAGCCCTGGGGAACCATAACAAAATACGGGAAAGAAAAAAAAAAAGGGGGTGGTGAGTGTGTTCTGTCAAAATAAGAATCAAGGACCTCTAACTCAAGGTCAGAAAGATCTTTCCTTCCTTCTGCTTCACTAACACCTATCAGTGAAGAGAAATAAAAGCATGCTGCAAGCAAAAGGCATCTGAACCGGGAATGTGAGAAGGGTGTGTGGGATGGGAAGATGCTAGGAGCTCTTGGAGGGAGGAAAGCAGCTCAAAAGGAGCAAGATAGTGTGGAAACTTTGATAAGTGACAGTTTGAGCACCATGAACTAATAATTCATGGAATTAGAACTTCCAACCCACAGTCAATGGTGTTAACATCACTAGGAGTTTCTGTACCCAGGGCAATGCTATTCTGAAGTATTCCTTCTGGATTTCCTGATCTGCAGTGCTTCCTGTCACCATTGCTTTCCTCAGAGGACATTGTGGCGAGGAGTGTCGCTCCTCAGTGCTGCTTCTGTTCACTCAGGAGCAGCCAATCTGCGTACAGAAATTAGTATTGAACACACGTGAGTTAGGGAGTGTTTGCCACCAGGGTGGTGACAATAGTGACATGTTTGAGGAAACATTCTGTGTTATTTTTGGATGTGTTGCTTTTGCACGTCTCAGATTCCCATTTTCAAAATATGAATAGGAACCTTCTCCTGCATTTATTGTTTCCAGCAGGCTTTTCTGTGTCTGGGTGTTTGATTCCAGTGCTGGCCAAGGCAGGAGGGTTGTTTAGCACCTTGCACAGTAACGTCCTGCTCTCATCCTGGGCCTCCACCCTTTCAGTGCAGATAATGACTAGAAAAATGTGGTGGGTTGGGAAATTCCCCTCTCCCCAAATAAAAATTACCAGACCAGCTCAGACAGCTTTGGAAGCAAGCTAAAGCTGTATTTCACAGCTTGCTAAATCCACAAGCATATATACAAAATGTATTTAGACGTATATACAATTTAGAAATAATACAAAAATCCCATCCTCACCCCATCCCTGGACAAAGAAAGCCTAGAAGGGGCCAATGCCACCACTTTCTCTCCCCCCAGATAGAAAACCAGCAAGATCTCACATGTTATGTGGTCGGTCAAGGTTAGTACATGGTGTGGAGGAGTCAGAGAGAGAAAGGAACAGCGACAGAACCCAAGAGCCAAAAGAGCAAAACTGTTTATACGTTGCTGGTTTATCCCTCTTAGCAAGCCAGTGAATGATAAAGACTTTATCATTATTCTTCTTTTACAACCAATGCCCTGCTCATTCATTCTATATTCAAAAGAACATCCAGAAAGTTCCTCCCTCTCATTTATAATCTATAACCAAATTAGAGCTTCAGCCCTTAAATTGCTACAAAGTATCAGTCAGAAATTACACAAATGCAGGTGACTGCAGATGGTATCAGAGTGTCCTGTAAGGAGATAAATCTGCCTCATGAATTGAGCTCACACTCTGCAGCAGCCTGCAGTCAGTGTGCTGAGCTGTTGGAATGCAGTGAAGGGGAAAAGGACTTGAGGGCCCTAGAGGATGGGAGGTTGAGCATGAGCCAGCAATGCGCTCTTATGGCCAAGGAGGCCGATGTCCTTCTGGAGTGGATTAGAAGGGCTGCGGTTAGTAGGTCGAGAGAGGTTCTCTTGCCCCTCTATTCTGCCCTGGTGAGGCTGCATCTGGAGTACTGTGTCCAGTTCTGGGCCCTCCATTTCAAGAAGGACAGGGAGCTGCTTGAGAGAGTCCAGCACAGAGCCACAAAGACAATTAAAGGAATGCAACATCTTTCTTATGAGGACAGCCTGAGGGAGCTGGGCCTGTGCTGCTTGGAGAAGAGGAGACTGAGAAGTGACCTCATTCATATTGATAAAGACGTGCAGGGTGAATGCCCAGAGAATGGAGCCGGGCTCTGTTGGGTGATGCCCAATGACAGGACAAAGGGCATTGGGTGGAAGCTGAGGCATAGGAAGTTTCATTTAAACATGAGGAGGAATTTTTTCCCTGTGAGGGTGACAGAAGACTGGAACAGGCTGCCCAGTGGGTTTGTGGAGTCTCTCTCTCTGGAGATATTTAAGACCTCTCTGGGCGTGTTCCTGTGCGATCCGGTATAGGTGAACCTGCTCTGTGGGGTCAGAGTGGACTGCATGAGCTTTGGCGATCCCTTCCATCCCCTGACATTGGTTCTGTGCTGGGGCACAAGCTGAGTGGTAGCAGTCACAAATGTTAGGGTGCTGTGTGTGGTGCTGGAGATGCAGAAATTTGTGCTGATAATTAAATACTTTATCCTCTTCCCTCTCAAGACCTACTGGAAACAGCAAGCGACTTTTCTAGAACACAACTTGTAATCCTCTGCCTTTGTGAAGGTCTTAATACAGATGTAAGGAAGGAACTTTTTAAAATTCTTTTGAACAGCAGTTTTTAGCTCTTGGCAAGTTAAGTGCATCAGACAGGAGTAGTACTTGGTGGGTGCTGGAGAATTCCTATTGCTCCTCCCTGCATGGAGAACTCCCTCATCTTGCCTGGCAGGGAGCTGGAACAAACATGTACGTGGTCTTCTTGAATTCCTTAACTAGTCACACCCCAGATTTTCAACCTGTGTATGTGGGGGGCAGCTTGTGCAGAGTGGAATGCCTTGATCTTTTCTTCTCCATCTTCTGCTGTGGTGGTTAGCTATAGTGTGCAGAATGTACCTGCTGCTGAGGTGGGGAGAGGCCAATCTCTGTGAGACTGGCCAGAGACAAATGCTCACAGGTGTGCTTGTAACTGCTGCATTCTCCTGGGTGTGGTAGTTTAAAGCTTTAAGAGTTACGAAGTTGAAGACCTCCAGAGGCCCAGAGTGTCCAGGAGGTGGATCAGAAAAGGTATTTTATACCCATAAATCCTCCATCCCTATAAAAAACTGCCTGCAAAACCAGATCCTTGCCATTTCCCTCCCTGTCTCCTCTGAGGAAGGAAGAGCAGGCTTGTTATTTGCCCGGTGGGGGAGTGAGGCCTGCTCAACTTCAGCCATGCTGCTGCTTAGGCCTGGAGATGCCTAATTGGGGCCTGGTGTTGCTAGGCTGAATTTTGTGCCACAAATGGAGTGGTGGGGGGAGGGGAGCATGGAAGCCTGGGTTTTGTTGGCCTGGTATAGAAGAAGGTTTGTGTGAAGCTTTGGCTTAATGAGCTTCTGTGTTAAGCCCAGAGTATGGACTTCTTTGTATTTCATATGCTTTGCTCTGCTTTGCACTATACCATTGCAGCTTTGTAACAGCCCTGGGGAGAGGGACTTGGGGGTGCTGGTGGGTGAGAAGCTCAACATGAGCCAGCAGTGTGGACTTGCTGCCCAGAGAGCAACCAGAGCCTGGGCTGCATCAGGAGCAGTGTGGGCAGCAGGGTGAGGGAGGGGATTCTGCCCCTCTGCTCTGCTCTGGTGAGACCTCACCTCAAGTACTGTGTCCAGTTCTGCAGGCCCTATTACAATAAAGATCTGGAGGCGCTGGAATGTGTCCAGAGAAGGGCCAGGAGGATGATGAGAGGGTTGCAGCTCCTCTGTTATGGAGACAGACTGAGAGAGTTGAGGCTGTTCAGTCTGGAGAGGAGAAGGCCCCAAGGAGACCTTATGGTGACCTTCTAATATCTGAAGGGTGCCTCTAGGAAAGCTGTGAGGGACTTGTTAGGATGTCAGGTAGTGATAGTGGGGGGAATGGAGCAAAACTAAAAGTGGGTAGATTCAGATTGGATGTTAGGAAGTAGTTCTTCACTGTGAGGGTGGTGAGACACTGGAACAGGCTGCCCAGTGAAGGGATGAGGCTTCCACCACCTCAAGTTTTTAAGGCTAGGCTGGGTGTGTCTCTGGGCAACCTGATCTAGTCTGAGGTGTCCTTGCCCATGGCAGGGGGAGCTTGAGCTGGGTAATCCTTGAGGTCCCTTCCAGACCTGAAAATTCTGTGATTCTATGATATGAATTGCATTTCCTTTTTAAAATTTCCAATTCCCCAATCCTGTGTGTGACTGGTTTTCTTTTGCCCCTTTTGGAAGAGCAATCTGTCCCACTTTAAACTATGACACTGGGGAACACATGGCCCTGTTGAGATGGGTGCCATGTATAACTGGAACTTTTAAAAACCCTTTTGATTTACAGTTAAACTCTCAGAAGCTTGCCAGTATTTATCCTGTGTTTGTTAAAGTCAGTCTGACTTATTTATTCTTACTTAAAGCCAGTTCACTGCAAATGTGTCTGCAGAAGTTTGCAGTTCCTTGTGTCAGGTCAGCCAGGAATCAAAATGAGACCAGTTTAAGGCAGTCTTCAGAATATTCATGTGACCTTTTGTACTGCTCTGAGTGCCTTAGCCAAGCATCTCCTGTAGGGTAAAGGATGGGCAAGCCCCTAGACAAAAGACAGAGATGGGAGAGCAAGGCAGAGGGTGCACATCCCAAAGGGCAATTAAACAAAAAAGACCTAGGCTCTAAGCAATAACGTTCACATTCATGCAGGAAATAAAGGATAAAATCCTTGCCAATTTAAAAAA
>WBNM01033746.1:0-27062 GCA_013399055.1 Ramphastos sulfuratus | reverse complement strand
AAAAAAAAAAAAAAAAAAAAAAAGAGTGAAGATACTTCCAAGCAGCTCTTTGTCCATACCTCAGGAAATACTTGGTTAGGTGTTGGGAGATGCTTCCAGGACCATGGAATTCTAGAATTCAGGATATATGTTAAACTCTTTGTTCTCTCTAAGCCTCTTGATTTCTGAATTTATCTCTGAGTACCCTGAACCTGTTTCTGCTTTCTTTGTGATTTGAACTCAACAGAGATACCTGCTCTTATTCTTTACCCAATAGCAGTACATATAGTTATAGCATGTATTTAAAACAAACACTTTCAAAGATGTTGAGTGTAACACAGAGTAAATGCTTCTGCTTTGTTTCTGCACTCGCCCATCCCAGGGACTTTCAAAATTACTTTTTAGGCTGTTAGACACATTGTTATGGTAAAATTGTGTTATATTTCTAGAAATATATCTCTAAATGAACAAATGTTTTATTTATCAGATATGACTCACAAATAATTTTGCTAGATTTTATTGGGGAAGTGAGGGAGGGTGGTGGTGTGCTTTTTCTTTCCCAACTCCCTCTTTATTACTAAAAGCCCAGCCAGTTAGTACTAAGCTCTGCTTCAAGGGATCTTGCTTCTGTGTCACTTCAACCATGATGTGTTGCATTCTAATATTTTTTTCAGCCATAATGTTGTCATTGATGGTTTTTCTCATGAGCCATAAGAGATTGAGTTTGCTTTAGTTAAATCCAGACTCTTTTTTCCATTTAAATTTTGTAGATGTTGAAACCTCTTCAGATGAGCAAGAGGGACTTTGTCGCTGACAACAGAGTACAGGACAAAAATGTAAGTATCAGATGGTGCCTTTCCTCATCTCGTGTCTCACAGAAGTTAGAATTTCTGAGATTGACTCCAAGTAGTCAACCTAGCTAGGGTGTCACAATAATGCCCTTTTGGAATGACCTGAATGATTGGGAGAAACTACTGCTTTACACCTGTGGTGGTCTGTGTTTTAGCACTGGGTGTTTTTTGACCTAGACAGGTCCACCCAGTTATCATAGTACCATAGAATGTCAGGGCTGGAAAGGACCTGAAAAATCATCTGGTCCAGCCTCCCCTGCCAGAGCAGGATTACCTAGAGAAGATCACACTGGAATGTATCCAGACGGTTCTTGAGTATCTCCAGAGAGAGAGACTCTACAACCTCCCTGGGCAACTGGTTCCAGTGCTCTGTCACCCTCAAAGTGTAAAAAATTCTTCCTCTGGTTCACATGGAACCTCCTATGCCTCAACCTCCTATACGTCCTATTGCTCAGAAACACTGTGGTCTGATTCCAGGTGTGGCTCAGTGTGTTCCAGTGCAGAAGTGATGTTTACCAAAAAAAAGAAGTTTCTTACACCTTAGTGTTCTGCAAATGGCTGGCTTGCAGGTGATTGAAAGATGAGACAAAGACAAGGCTTTTATAAGGAGAGGGGAAGTGTGTTCTGGAACAGAAGATTGAAGTGGATAAAAACACCTAATCTTTCAGGCACCCACACCCTCCTTCTGGTTCAGAATAGGAGCCACAAATTTCAAGTGAAGTTGGCAGGAATAGTTGTCAAACATGCATTTACTGTTGATTTATCTTAACCTCTGCCTGAGAAAAGAAGACTTTGGGAACGCAGAACTCTTAGCTGGAAAGGAAAAGGAAAACTTGATACTCCAGTTCTTATCCATCTTTTACATCTACTTAATTGAGGTGTTTTTATCCATATGTCAGTCTTTCATTAGGGAAAAAAAGTGCAGCAGATGCACTTCTGAGAAACAGCTT
Organism: Ramphastos sulfuratus; assembly: GCA_013399055.1. NCBI lineage: Eukaryota > Metazoa > Chordata > Aves > Piciformes > Ramphastidae > Ramphastos > Ramphastos sulfuratus. The sequence goes on along the minus strand of WBNM01033746.1, from coordinate 25,282 downwards.
CAAACAAAGACAGTTCTGGATAACAGCTGGGAAAGTGGCCAGTGATTGACCTGGCAGCTCATCTGAATTTTGAAGCCTAGATTTAGGATTTTCACTGCATTTAAGTCCATTACTTTTTTCCTTTGAGTTTTTTTAATATAGACATTTTCAGGGTTTGGTGAAATGTGATACTTAATACACTTAATGGCTAGATCAGTATTGATGCTGGATTCTGACTGCTTGGATTGAGAAATGCTGCCACTTTTAATCAAAATATTCACATTGAGATAGTGGGGCAATACACTAATCCTTTCCCTTTCAGATAGATCTATGCTGAACCTGGACACCCTGCTTTGCCTTGGGCTGCCTAAGAGTGTGTGTCATGGATTGAGTTGAACCTGCTGCTGTTATTCATACCATGCTGCAGTCATGCCAGCTCCAAAATGAAAATGCTAACTGAAGCAAAGTATTAGGGGGCTTGAAGTTCAGATTGCAATGTGGGAGGCTTCTTGTTCCAGTTCTGGCTTCTTGAGTGTGGGCTCTTTTCTGCAGACATGGTTAGATAGCTGCTGGGTTTGCTTTTCTGTTAGTTTTTGTTTTGTTGATTTCCTCCCGTGTGTTTCACTGCACTTCTGCAAACAGGTTAAACTAAGGTAATTATGCATCATATTATTAGATTAACTATTAGCTAAGGTAATTATGCATTATGCTTATGTTACCTTAAACTCTCTTATGATATGTTACCTTAAACTCTGATCTCTTTATCTCAGCCCTGAGCTGCGTTACTCTTCCCCTCTTTTTTTTTTTTTTTTTTTTTTGTTGGGGATCAGGCAGTTTAGCCCTTGTACTAAACCATTACAATGTGCTTTCCAGTCAGCTTTAAAGCTTTTCAGTCACTGCTTCAAACCTTAAAGGGAGAAAAGGTCCCCAAGAAACCATCTTAGTGCAGGATTTAGGAAGTCTCTACATCCTTTCTCTGTGCAAAGTAAGTACCCTGGAGTGAGTGATGTGGCTCCTGCAGATGGAGCAGAGCTTTATATTAGACTAAAAGAAACCGTTTTAACAGATCACATTTTTGTTGAAGGATTTTATCTGATATTCAGTGCTTCTGTCCATCTTCCAGCATAAACAAAACTTAATAGGAAAATGAAGGAATTTTTACAGGAAAACATCAGGTGGAACATTTGAAAATGGTTGTTTGATTCAGAAGAGATTGCTTGAAACCTAGCTTGTGATGGTTTAACGTTGAAAATGGAAGCACTTTGTGACCTCCTCCCCATATTTGCCAACAGAACAGGCCAAACCAACCCTCTATTTACTACTTGTAGCACCTTACTCATCAGTTTCCTTCCTGGATGCAGTTTTCAGGGAATTCCATAGAGGAAATGGAATTTCTTCATTTTGCAAATGGGAACACTGCCGAGTCAGGCAGGAGCCTCCGAAGATGGGGCTGCCAGTCCCTGCTGACATGTGTGAGGGCAGTGGAGATGAGCCCAGCACCTGGAACTGGATTGATTCCACTCCCCTCACTGTACTGACAGGGTGCTGCATGGCCTCAGGGCTGGGAAAGCTGCTTTTGTTACTGGAGAGGCCTAAGGAGGGCACTGGGAAGAGCGGAGGTTGGTAACAAAATTCTCAGTTTTGTAGACACAGTGCAGAAGAATTCAACGAACACTTGAGACTGGATCCACTGCAGTTTGGGAAGTCCAGGGAGTTTTTGCTTGAGATTCCCCTCCTTGGGAGAAATCCAACCCTGAGAAACCCAAACAGGAAAATGTGGAAAATTTGTTTCTTTTTTTTTTTTTTTTTTTTTAAACTTCTGGGAGTTTAGTGATCCAAATGCTTTTGGGGTGACTTGTTTGCTTGGTTTTGGTTTTATTTCCTCTTCTGGATTATCTGAGGCATGTGTTTGGGTCCCCTGTCTACTCCTGTGCTGTGTATCCTCTCACTGGTTATCACAGAGGATATTGAAACAAGCAGGCAGAAGCCACCACAGTGGTTAAGCAGAGCCTGGATCCAGAAAGTAAGAGTAAGGTTTTAGTGGTCTGCATGGTGAATTGCATGTGAGGGTCTCAAAAATGAAAAGAGATAAATAATGAGTTAGCCTTTAAATAAAATAGACAGCTGGTTTCAGCTCCTAATGAACCAACAGCAAGAAGCTTTTCCCTTATGAAGCCACATCTGTTTGGTGTTTTTTTTTTTTTTATTTGGGCACTACCATTTGGGTACTATTACCAGAGCTATAGACAATTTGGTACATTTTCAGGGGTCACTCTTGGGCTCTAAGTCTGTGTATGGTGATTGCTGAGAAGACCAGCCTAACAATGACAACACTGCCCCTTTGGAAAGCTGAAACTGCTGCCAAGCAATGCTTACAAACAACAAAAGCACCCAAAAATCCCCCACCCAAAACCAAAATAAACAAAACCAGAACAAAACAAACCAACCCCCCAAAAAACCCACCCCAAACAAAACAACCCCCCCCTCAAACACAAAAAAACCCCAAACCCAGGAAAGAACCCAGACATAAACCAACAAAGCCGAAACAGAAAACCAACAAAAATTCACAGTAGAATGTCTCTGTTTTTCTTACATAGAGTTGGAGGAGGAGACATCAAAAGCACTCAGTTTCAAAACCTAAACTTTACTGTGCCTGGATAAAAAAGAATTAAAATATCTTTCAGCTGGTTTTGGTCACTCTGTGTGGCTTGTCTTCTCCATTTCATATTGGCTTTTGCAAGTCATCCATCTGCCTAGTTGATGTGGGAGGTTAATTCTCTAAAATAAGCCTGGCATGACAGAAGTGCTGTATATGTTTGCTTAGTAACCAGCTCCATTCAAAAAACTTGAATCCAGAATGGTTTGTGAGAAATCAGCTGGATGTGCAGGGGCTGCAGGGTGAAGTAACAAGGGGCTGCTGATGGCTTTGGGCAGTACTGGTGAATTCTCTCACTTCTCATAAATGAATTCACCTAGAATCCAAGGCAGGTCTTACAATCAGATGAACTGGGCAGTCAGACAGGTCTTGACTTCTTTGCACAGGTGTAAGTTTGCCCTCTCTAGCCCTCACCTATACTCTGGTATGCATTAAATACTCCTTATTTATTCAAGGTTATAAAGGGCTCTGTGGGTATCATAGTTTGTATTTACAAAACCCGTAGGAAATTATGCAATACTCTGGAACTCTTTTTTGTGTTCAGAGCAAGTTTCTTGGTTACTCAGTGTGAATACCTCGAGGCTGATCTGTTGGGGAAGAGGCTTGGGGTGATGGCGGGGGACAGAGAGGAATCCTACAGCTAGTCTGGGATATCTGAAGACACCGATACCCTGTAAGCTTGGGTTTGGACTTCATGGCAATGGGAGTAAATAATAGTTACATTTGTGCAAGCATCATTATCAGTGTCAAAAGCCAGTTCAAATAACTAGGTGGAATCTCTGGGTGGGAATTGGGACATTTGTAAGCTAAGTCATCCTTCCTCCTTCTTTTCCACTGACTGGAGTGAAAAATGGTTTCCAAAAAGACCACAGAACCCCCTTGATACTCCTCTTTTCAGACGAAAGTCATGCCTAATAGAACATCATTTTAACCTTTTTCAGCACTGAGTGTTGGCTGTGAAAGCAGTTTGGTAGATGGGGCTGACTTTGAAATGCAGTTACTGAGGCTGTGTAAAGGCATGGGGTGTAGCTTGTTCTTTTAGAGCCACCTGGAGCACCCACTGTAGCTGACTCAAACACTTGTGCATTAGGCACTTTGTAATGAGTGTTCAATATAGAAAACACACAATGAAGCACAAGATTGCGCTGTATATGACCAACCATATTATACTCTGAGCAACTTGATCTAGTTGAGATGTCCCTGCCTGTGGCAGGGGGACTGGAACTAGATGATCCTTGAGGTTTCTTCCAGCCCTGACAATTCTGTGATTCTATGATCTTTTTTCCCCTTACTCCTTCCTGACATCTATGCAGTTACCTCTCAAGCGAAAGAGAGTTATAGCAATGTTTATTTATCTTTTCACTGAACCCATGTTTGTTTTATAAATAGCTTTGGAAATTGCATGAATCATGTGGGTAATCAATAACTTAATTGCAAACAAATAACTTCTGCCCTTGAAATACAAAATACATATCAAATTCTATGTTGCTTATGTGTGTGTAGTATGAAAGAAATGAAACTGTGTTATGTGGGCATAGAAGTAATATTTTAATTTCGTCTCCTGAAGGCTTAGTATGCCCTTCTCAATTAAAAAGGGGTAGGTGTGTGTAGAAATCATGTTACTTATTGAGACTTCTGCTTGCCACCTGCACAGAAAACTTTCTTCCTTATATTTTATCTCCTCAAGTCAGACATGATTGTCTGCTACTGCTTGTGTGCTGATGAGTGTCTGGGAAGAGGTGTAACAGAGTGTAAAATCAGTTGGAAATGGGGCTGTTGGATCCAGCGTCCTCTGAACCTCCAAGAGGGCTGTTTAAGGAACTGGCTGCGCATTGATGGTGTGGTTTTATTTCTACGGTTTCACTCATAGGATCATTAAGTGCTGACAACAGAAAGAGGATAAGAGCGAGCAAAGAATGTTTCTCAAAACATTGCAGAGCACACTGAGGCAGCTCTTGAATTCAGAATGATTTTTCTGTTTGTCAAATCTGCTCTTAGAGAAATAGACCTTAAAGAAACACAACTAATTGTTATTTTCTTTTCCCCACAAGATTCCTTTTCTGTAATTTGTAGGGAAAAATCATCCTAGTTATAAATTGCAGTAAGTGGACTGTAGGTTGTTTTAGGCACCTGCAAATTGCACGATTCAAGTGGTGTTTGTTTTCCATCAGAAGGCTGCAAAGCTGATACTGTGTTGAAAACCGTGTGGGGAAAAAGAGAGCAGAAATATAGAGCATCTTTTATTTCTTCGTTCTTCTCTGTAACTTATGGAAAGTGAAGCAAAACTTAGGAGAGATGAGTACCTTTTATAGAACGCATTTTAGTGACAAGTGCTGTGAATAACTGCAAATTACTTGTGCCAAATGGTCGTGTTTCAGATCAGCTGACAGAAAGGCATGGGGCAAGTCACTGGAATGGTTTCAGTTGTCGTTAGAATACCTCAAGGTTCACTTAGAATTCTGATCAAAATGCATAATTTTATTAACTGCTGTTAATTCAAGACCAGTTAAGCTCCCTTTAGTGACCCTGTAGGTGGTTTTATCTGTTTCGGCAGAAGTTTTGTGTTCCTTATAAAGACGGATGGAGAGGAACTGCCGAGCAATTACATGCACGTTTGTGAGGCTGTGTCTACACTGGCATTTGTGCTGGAACCAGGGGGGCCATTTGGAAACAATTCTCCAAGGGTCCCACTTAGCACACATTGGTCTTGCATCACAGAGCAACATTGGAATGTACTAATTGGCTTTAATTGGAGGGGGGGAGAAAAGAGAGACCTTAAATCAGAAGCTGGGCTCCAGGGGCACAATTTGCTTAGCCTGTTCTTGGGATCAGACTTGTGCTGCTGTGTCAAGCAAAGATCCCAAGACATCTACATTGTGGGGTTATGAGGTCTCTGTCTCCAAGTATTTCATTCTTAAGTCCTGCTCTTTACGTTTGTGACTCTCCAGTGCAAATGTAGCAATAACATTTTACTAGAATATTTTTTTTAAGTACTATGCACATGTTTTAAAAGCCTGAAAGGCTCTCAGTGTTTGTTCTTAGGCACCATATTTCAGGTTGTACATGGTTTATAATGTTAGTTTAAAAGAAGTAATCTGGTAAGAAGTTATCCAAGCAAGCTCAGTGAAACATGATGGTACTGGTAGAAAAATGGTGATATTTTAAAAAACAATTTCTCTTTTGGCCACAGACTTCTGAAAGTCATTATGCTCCCATGTACTTATGAGTGTTATTAACTCTTGAACCTTTACAATAGGAGTTTATCTATTTTTACAGAATCATAGAAACATTCTATTTGGAAAAGCCGCTCAGGATCACCAAGTCCAACTGATATCCCTACTCTACAAAGTGCACCATAAACCATATCCCCAAGCACCACATCCAAACAATTTTAAAACACATCCTGGGTTGATGACTCCTCCACCTCCCTGAGCAGCCTGACCACTCTTACTGGGAAAATTTTTTTCCTAATAGCTAGTCTAAACCTACCTCATTGCATCTTGAAGCCGTTCCCTCTTGTTCTATCACTATTTACCTGTGAGAAGAGACCAGCACCAACCTCTCCACAATGTCCTTTCAGGTAGCTGTAGACAGCCATAAGCCTCAGCCTCCTCTTTTTCAAACTAACTTCCTAGCTATAGGAAGCAAAACCCAACCATCTGGCTGCCTAATGTTACCAAACACAATGACTTTCACATTATAAATTATTGCCTCTAAAGGAAGCAATGAAGAAAGGCGGAAAGAGCTGATGCATGAAAGCTTTTAGTGGAATGAGTGAAATAAACAGCTATTCTGTCAACAGGTCATTTCATTTGCTCAAATTAACTAATGATCTGATAAGTGAGACTCATTGAAAGCCAGCTGGAAGTAAAGGCATAAAAAGCATTGCTGCAGGAAGCATACCAGGACAACTGGAATGAGAATGAATGGGCTTGAAGGGGGTTCTGTGTTACAGGCAGTGTTCCTGAGCATTCCCTTCCTTCATGTGAGAGACATTCTCATCTGCCTTGCCTGCTTATGGACAGCTTTGTAGCTGTACTTGGTACCCATTTATGGGCTACTGGGTGTCACTGAGAACAGGGCTTGCTCGAAGGCGAAATTATTGCATGTTGACAAAGCAATTCACTGCAACTAGATGCTTACTGAGAGAGCCTCCTGGTACTGTGACATCAGACTGACAAGTTGTTAGAGGGTTGCCCAGATTCTTGCTGAGTATCTCCTAGTGCAAAGCACTACAGAGGTAGTCAGTGCAGCATATGCATTCACTGTGATATATACTTATTGAATTGCAGAGTGACAATGGCTCTAGCACATGCACGGAACACACCTACAGGTTGTTTCTTGTAGACCTAGAAAACAGTGGAGGTCAACCATGTAGGTGAGTCGAAATCCTCCATGTATGTTGTCTAGCATACATTGGTTTTATCTCCCAGCAACTTTGAAATGCAGTGTGTGGTAGGGTTAAAATTATGCCATCAAAATCAAATCACCAGACTAACTCAGAAGGTTTGGAAGTAAGATATATCTATATATTTACAGCAAAACTAAAATCTAAAAGCATATAATGCAATGCATATGTACAAAATTTATTTACAATTATTTAGAGTTTAGAAAGAACACAAAGATTTCACCCCCCAACAAACCCAGAAGGGGCTAATAGCCACCACCTTCTCTCCACCCAGAGAGAAAACTAGATCCCACTGTTATCTACTCAGCCAAGGTTAGTGTAGCCTTGCAAGATCAGCCAGCATGGGGGACAAGAGGAGGAGGAGGCAGGAAGTGACAGAGAACAGAAGGGTTCATGCAACAGATTCTATACTAGTCCAGCAAACTAATGAAATTATATAGACTCATCTATCCTTTTTCTTCTATAACAAATCCTTTATTTTCTATTTTAGTGTCCAGAAAGTTACTATTATTTATAATTCAGGATTATTAGTGTTAGCTCCAAGCTACCACATTGCGACACTGCAGCATGTGAGAGATATTCCAGTTCACGTGGGAACTACACTAGTGCAGTTGCATTAGAATGTTCTAAATAATATACTGTACTTAATTGAGGATTCCCTTGGAATATGAGAGCACTACGTATACAGTAGCCCACCTTCCCACTTAGCCAATATCTCAGCCAAGAGGAATCCTGACAAAGGGATTTCAGTATGGCCGAGCTGCTTTTCTAGCAGATTTGTAGACTCCAAAGGTTTTGCAATCCCTAAATAACTTGCAAGGAGCACTTTCTAGCTAGTTGGCTACCTTCAAAGAGCTTTGGACCATCATGGTGCCTTTTTAGTTCCACTATCCGTTTCTCTGAAGGGGGTTCTTGTCCCTGGGCAAAGGCTCCAAAGGCTGGCTGTTAAGATCAGGGAATGTGCATCAGGACAAAAGCTGGTCATGGTGGGGCTGTGGCACAGACTGACTCTGGGGGTGAAAGTGTAAATATGTGTCTTGTGAAATCTCTGCTCTGTTTTGCTTGAAACTGAAAGTTCCTATTAAGGCAGGCAGTCCAAGAAAATTCTCTCCATCCCCTCAGTGATTTTTGAAGAGTACCAAGTATCTATCTCAGTACAAGTGAAAAAGCAAGGGCAAGAGAGAGGTTTACATTTGTGGGTATCACAGAAGTTTTTTGATCCACTATTGTGTTGAAGCAAAATTTGTGTCGCTAGTAGATAATGCTATATTGGTATGTTAGATGTGAGCATCTCATGTTAAGTTACAAATTTCATTCCAGCTTTCTGAAGCTTACTTAAACTGCAGTTCTTGCTCCGTGGCAGGATCTGTTTGTTCGCCACTGTGAAAGTTCTGAGCAGTTTCCCTGAGGGGGGGAAAAAAGCCCCCACAAATCCCCCCAAAGTGTATTTTTTACTTCTCTTATTTGGCGTCTTTACCTGGGAAATAATAATACAGCAAAATCACAGAGCTGCATACACTCATCACATAGTGCTGTGAACTGCCTGAGAGAATGATGAGCAACATAATCATTTGCAGATCAGCTTCTAAAGGAAGCTAATCTTAATGTCAACAGCTAGCACTTGTAACTGTCTGCTATTTGTACTTAAAATAGCATTGCAGAACCCTAACAGAAGTCCTTTTTACCAGGTATTACACAGTTAAGAGCAGTCATAATTACTTTTGACCAGTGTTCTATAAGTAAGCAGAAGGGATGCATTTCTCCCTTTGAGACACAGACAATTCTTTCTTGTCAGGCATGTCATGCACTTTGCAGCAGTGCAGGGGATGAACTTAACCTCATTCATGCCAGTTGTGGTGTTGGTGTGTTTTTGTGGTGCTCAAGCAATGTTTTTTTTGACAGCATATGAGAAACTCTAGCCTACTTTGCTTTCAGGAAGCCTGTAGGCTGTTTCTTAACTAGACGTAGCCCTCTCACACTTAATTGTTTTGTTATTGTCTGGTTTTATGGTATTCAGCACTATTGTCCTAATAACCTTTTCAGTTTGGCTGTCCTGGATCATAAACTGTGCCATACCAAAACAAACACTTTAGAGTCACATCTGCCTCACTGAACTGCTTCTAACCATGTGTGTTGGTGTGAGCATGTGTATTGGTGTGTGTCCCACCAATGCCAAACAAAACAGTGCAAGAGAAAACAGATTGTTAACCTAAAATACACTCATACCAAAGGTCAAACAATCCTCCTCCTCGGTTTGAAAAGAAGTACAGAACCAGGTATCAGGACTTTCACCAAGATGACTGTTTTTCTTGCGTAGTTATTTGTATGTTCCTTGATGTTCAAGTTACCTGACTCCACAACACTGCAACTGGAAGGGTCACAAAGTCAAACTGCTGTGAGAGCTTACACCTGTGGAAAATGTATCACAGTGTTTAATGAGTATCAGCTTGTGGGCTCCTATCCAGTGGTTGCACAAGTGGGTATACCAGCAACATTAGTTACTGCTGCTGACCTTGGTTGAGTCTTTTACATCCTTCTATTTTGTAAACAAAGACTGTTATTTAGTGCTTCTGGTAATACTTAAAGCTAGGGATCAGGTCTCCTATGTAAGGAGACAACTGGCTGTTAACCCATAATAATGGGCTTTCTCCCTAGAATACTCCTGATACAAACAGAGATGTCTCCAGCAAAGGTTCTTGCAACAATGGTCTGCAGTGGGGAGGTGCTCCCTGTGTTGTGCATTTACAGAGGCAGATGATCAAACAGCTCAAACAGTATCACCTAAACTGTCATTTAGGAGCAGAAAATGAATGGTGGTGCATGGTCACACAGTGGCTTTATTGTTTAACAGTAAGTAGAGTTTTAAGGAGTATTTCTTGCTTATATGCTATCTTCAAGAAGTGCAAACCTGATGCTGTGAGCCTTGGTTTGTTGTGTTTGGGTCGTCCCCCCCCCCCCCCCCCTTTTTTTTTTTCCCCCTTGATTGCTCCAGTTCTTGATAGGGTAGGGTGAACATGTGGCCTGTATGGGTAGCCTTTCTGCATTCCCCCTCCTGCTCTTGCACATTGCTGCCACCCAATACATTGGCTCTTCCTCCTTCCAGGTTCCCCCTTTGGCTCTTTTTTCCCCTTTTCCTTGACCTAGGCTGCTTTCAGCTCCATCATGGAAACCTGTCCCAGATATATTTTCTTTTTTGCCTTTCCCTTGAACTGGACATTGACTTTTCTGTCAGGTAGCTGTACAACATCTATGGAGGCAGAGTCCTGACCAGAGCTGCCATTACTATATTAACAATAGTTAGTGGCATTTAAAACTCCATGTTCATGGACAGTTGAATTTTTGTGCTATAGAAGTTGGTTGTGAACCTCACTCTCCCTGTCAGAAGCATAGACATCTTCTGTGACATTCCTACAATCTTTCTGCACTGTTCTTTCTTTCCATGCATGATAATAAGATAAATTCCAGCGCTTGAGATGGGAGTTGTTAGTTCCACTTTCAGATTTGGATTGCAAGAGGTGAACACCCTGGAGGTGTTCAAGGCCAGGTTGGACGAGGCCTTGAGTAACCTGTACTAGTGGGAGGTGTCCCTGCCTATGGCAGGGGTTTGGAACTAGATGATCTTTGAGGTCCCTTCCAACCTTACCGTTCTATGATTTGTTGCCTCTCTTTGCTTCACAAAGAACATGAAGACAGCCATAAAGTACATTCTGGCTTTTTGAGAGGAGTCAGCAGGTATTACATTGACTTCTGAGGTAGTGGTACTGAGGCTGATATCTGAAGAACTGAGACTGACTTTCTAAGGGTGGTGTGACACTGGAACAGGTTGTCCAGGGAGATAGTGAAAACCCCATCCCCGGAAGTATTTAGGGCCAGGCTGGATGGGGCTCTGGACCTATCCAATGGATAGGCACCTGATCCAATGGAAAGAGTCTCTGCCGATGACATGGGGGTTGGAACTGGATGATCTTTGAGGTCCCTTCTAACCCTGATAATTCTGTGACTTGAAAATGCACAGAAAGATAGGGCCACAATTTGTGTGTAAGAGGATGTAAGACAGAACCCAGGAAAACTTAACCTTCAAAAGCATTAGGAAAATTAATTTTAAAAGTCTAATAGATAACACATTACATCAGGGACTGTTAATTCAACCGAGCAAGAGACCTCAGGGGTTGCAAGAAGAAATCCACCACAACAAAGGGTAATTGACATAAGAAAATTGGACTGTGTTTTATTTCACTCAGCTGCAATACCAGCTGAGAATTTACCCCTTGGCATAGTTGGACTTTTCTTTGGGTATGCTCTGGTGGCCTTGCAGTGCCAGTAACCTCACACAAACAGGTGCACCCAGGCAGCTCGTGTTTTGTTAGCACAGAACAAAGTTAATGCTTTACCAGGTGCAGTTCACACCTGGGCTGGGAGCTGGGAAGACGGTCAAGGTTCAGGAGGGAGCAGGGGGAGGGCAGCAGCCTAACAGCCAGGCTCCATCCAGAAGCCCAGCAGGGCCTGGCTTTGGGCCAGTTCCTTGTCTCCCCTCTCTCTCACCTGACAGGTTGTAGGAGCTTGGCTCCCTAGAGACTTCAGAGTTTCCTTTGCTCAATGTGAGTCTGCCATGGAATGCTAAGCACCACAGGTAAAGCCTGTGTTACAGGGGCAAAATGTCTCTGTTGGCCCTGAGACACCCAAAGTACTTGCCCTGCTCAGAAATGTTTGCTTCAATGAACTGAGCTGCAAGGGGAACAGAGAAAATCTCATCTAAATGTATAGATGTCTATAGCTGTATAGTCAGGGCTTCAGGCATGTCACTGTTATAAGCAATATAATATGACTGCATTAAAGTTCGTCTAACAAGCAGGCATGCATGATGAGAATTTAACCACATTTGCAGACCTGGAAAATGTATTTTCTGATCCCCGTTTTGGGAAGTTGCTGGAAAAACATATTTCTAAGGTGTTTTCTGAAAGAGTATGTCACATCCATACTTAGAATGGAAGCCAGCATCGAGTGCTGTGTGGTTGCTGCATGTGGAAAGCAAAGCAGGTGGAAAGACTGAGCAATGGTACTCCTAAATTAAAAAGGAAACAGATATCCAGTAGCCCTGAGGTAAACCAAGTGCCTCAGTTCATAACCACTGCTTCAGTTATCAAGTAGGAATGTGTTTGTTCCATTCTCCATAAACTGGTGCTCCCTGATAACTTGGGTTCTTGTACCTGCAACAACCTTTTAATAAATGCTTTTGCATGTGGTTGCGCGGAAGAAAGCAACTTTAATAGAGCATTTTCAGTACTCTTTATGTCACTAGCAAAGCAGAAAACCAGGAAAAGGTGCCTTGTGAAAATACTCGTTTGCCCCTGAAATCTGCAGAGAAGCTACAGTGCCAATAACATATAAATAAACACAGCTTTTAACTGAAAGTCCGTGCTGGTGTCAGGAGAGTTTGCAGCTATGCACACCTGAAGGACTGGCTGAGAGGTTTTTTGCTTTGTGTACAATAATTATTTTGCAGCCTAATTTAATCTGGTTTATTTCAGTTGATTGCTTGTAGTAGCTGATGTGCAAGGACTGCAGAAGGCTCTTATTTCCCTTTGCATAAAATCTATGTTGGGACAATATGCAGCGACACAGTAACTGTACGCGAATGTTCTTAGGGAAGAGGGTGACAGAATGGAGCATGTATGTGAATGTGTGTGGATATCCCACAGACTAGAGTCTGTGAAGTAGAGATCTAAAGAGAACAAACAAAAAGGCTGGTAAAGAAGTGCTAGGTAGAGAACAGAAGCTGCAAGCCCTGAGTGCTGAGCACATGTTAAAGCTTGGTGTAATGTCTGTGTAGCCACATTGCCCGTGCAGGCCTGAGAGCTGTGTGGGGCTGTCGCCCAAAGCAAGCCATTGCTCATCAGCCTGTTCTGCCAGAAAAAGGCACAGCCTTGATGATCTTTCTGTCAGGGACCAGTGAAGGAACACAGTAAAAGATAGAAGGCTTCTGCTTCATAGCAGGAGAATCTCTTTCTTGTTTGTTGTGTTGTTCTGGTTTTGGGGTTGTTTTGTTTTGTTTGTTATAATTTTTTTTTTTTCTCCTCTTCCCCTTTTCATGTTCTATATGGATACAGACCACCAAGTCCAAGCAACTCTACAAGGTTCACCCTAAACCATATCCCCAAGCACCACATACAAATTACTTTTAAACACATTCAGGGTTGGTGAATCCACCACCTCCCTGGGCAGCACATTCCAATGCCTGACCACTTTCTGTGAAATTTTTGTTTCCTAATCTCCAGTCTAAACCTACCCAGTCGCAGCTTGAAGGCCATTCCCTCCTGTTCTAACACAAATTAGCTGAGAGAGGAGACCAGCACCAACCTCTCCACAAGGTCCTTTCAGGTAGCTGTGCGCAGTGATGAGGACTCCCCTCAACCTCCTCTCTTTCAAACTAAAGAGCCCCAGCTCCTTCAGTCACTCATAAGATTTATTCTGCAGTTGTTTGTGACAAGGAGTGCCTCCTGCTCTGCTTGTACATGCAAAAACTGGTTTCTCATGGAAGACTGTGGATGCTCCCTAGATCAAACAAGTTTGTGTTTAGCTGCATTTACCCCTTGTCAGCATAGTTCCTCAGAAAAGGGCAGTAGCCAGGTTTTATCTTCTCTAGTGCTTGGCAACTGTCAGCGGCCTTGTCTCTTGCCATGTTATTTTAATGGTTCTCATTTCCTCCTACATTACACTGCTCCATGATGGCTCTGACTTGTCTCAACACTCACCAGCCTTGTGGTTTCCAGGCCAGTGCATCCTTTGGTTTTCCTGCTTTTCTCTTTCTTTGTTTATTTCTCAGCCATACCTGCAGTGTTTCAGACTGCTTCAAAAGGCTGCTTCTCTTTCCGAAAGTGCATCTCATTCCTTCAAAGACTTTTCAAGGTCTTAGTGGCACTGTGCATAACACCTGTTCTCAAACAGTGCATTAAAACTCTTGGCTATTATTGATGTTAGGATTTAAACTGCAGATCGTTCTGTGTTTGCAGAAAAATGCTGCTCAATCTGTCTGTAGTTAGGTTAGTGGAGGAGATTTGATGAACTTGTTTAAATACCTCATGCACATCTCAGCTAAGTTGTAGACATGTCAATTATTGTTCAGACTAATTACAAAAAGATCTAAAAAAGGAAAGTGGGATTCAAACAACCTTCACTATGCTTCTCTCTGCTGCAGCTGAAAAGAAAACCATTGTGCTGTTGGTAACACAGCAAGTCAAGTTCCGGTTGCTGAAGAGATTTCTTTATGTATGTAGTGGATTTGCTGACTTGAACCCCAAGTCACTTTCATGGTGTTGTTGCTGGTAGAACTCTCTGTTTTTCCTTCCTGACTTTTCTCCCATCTTCTTTCTCTCTCTCGTAAATATTTAAGTCTATTTTTAGACTTCATGTCTGCTGTTGCTTTGGGAGTGAGCTTGTGCCGAGTTAACACATCTCAAGGTGTCTCCCATCCAGACAGACTTGTTGGGGGTGCTGCTCAGGGTCCCTGACAGGGTGTCAGCTGTGGCTGCAGCCACTCCAGAGTTAAAGAGCACTAACAGGATCTCTTGAATGGCTAATAGGAAGTTGAACACTGCCTCAGCAGGCTTGGAAAGTGTAACTTGGAGGAATGAGGACAATACTAGTCCCGGCCTGCCTCACATTGGCTTGCTTTTGACCGCATTTTTATGTAAAGAATTGTCTTAAGATGCACTGTTTGCATAGAAATGGGTTCCATAAATAGATGGAAATGAGCATGAGTGCCTCCTATGAATTTAGTAGATCTAATGGTTATATAATTTCAGTGGCATCTGCCAAAAATAAGCTTGAAAAAGTGCTCAGGCTTCCTGTTGCCTGGTCTATGGCACTCCACTCCTGTTTAAAATCATCGATTGAGTATTAGATAGCTGCTGTCAACAAGAGCTAATAAAGTGATGAGCCTGCAAAGTACCTGAGAATTATGTGTAGCAGAGGGAGGTTTTTCAAAAGCTGTCCAAACATCTCCTGCAGAATGTGCAGAATACATTGGCAGGTAGGGGCAAATGCAGTTCAAGCAGAGCGTGCAAAATTTCAGATCACCGTAGGGTAAACCACATTTCTTAAAGTCTTTCCAGCAAGGAGCGGCACTGTGCTCAGCTGCTTTACATCAGCCACAAGTCCTCACCTTGTGTTTTTGTTTTCTGTTGTATTTGTTTCCAATGTATGGGATACATTTACAGTGTTTGGTTTGCTGAGTTAGCTAATGTGTGAGAATGAAACAGGCAACATTTACATTAAGAAAATGTTTTACAATCCTTTCCTGGTCACTTTGAGTGATAGCTTGCAAACAGTACTACTTAATAACCGTAATAAAAAGAAACATCAGAAGATCTGCTGTATTTTTATGACTTCACATCATGTTTAAGCAAACTAAAACTTCTTGTTGCATTTTAACTAATAGCTATTATGTAAGCTTTTGCTGTTAGCAGACGAAGATAAAATGAAAGGTGAAATTTAAGCATCTATAAAATAAATCTTGCAACTCAAAAGTTAGGGAACGGTCTGAGATCACTGGTCTATGTAAAAGACATTTTCTGGTTTGATCAGAGTGGTGGACTGTCTTCCGTTGCCCAGAACACAGCAGGAACAACTTCCCCTTCCTTCGATTTAACTCTGAGGGATGGTTTGGTTTTTTTTTTTCCCCCTCCTCTTTTCTCTCAGAACCTATCCATTAATTGTATAGCAGTGATGCTTGCTTTTTATGGAAAATATCTGTGAAGGAGAAAGGACGAAACCTCAGCACACTAAAAGAATAGTGGAAATTCTGTAAATAGTAACATTTGTCAAAGCATGCTGAATGGCTCTGGTCTCATTCAAGCAAAGCTTTTCCATGTTTCAATTTGAACACAAATTTAGCGGTGCACGCAAAGCACGCCCAGTTTCCAGTGCACACAAATCTTTGCCTGTGCTTATAGATAAACTTGGGCACAAGCATCACACTGGGTTGTTGTGGTGGGTTAGGAACTTCCCACCCCCACCCCCCCATTAAAAATTACCAGACTAGCTCAGAAGACTTGGAAGTAAGATGAAGCTATATTTACAGCAAAGAAAAACTTACAAGGATATATACACAATATATTTACAAGTATTTACCATTATATACAAATTAGAAACAATGCAGAAATCCGAACTCCCTCATGTACAAAGGAAACTGCCCAGAAGAGGCTCAAAGCTACCCTCTCTTCCTCTACTTTCCCAGACAGACAAACAAAACAATGAGCAAAGCCTATGTTGTTTTCTATTAGCCAAAATTAGTGGGGAGATATTAGAGTGGAGTGAAGAGGAAGTGAATAGATCCAGCATCACAGACCAGAGTGGGACAAATTGTTTACATTTTGGTTTGCTGAGAGGGATAGAAAACCCAATGAATAATATAGACTTCATTGTTATTTCATTTTTACAACCAATGATATTACAATAAACATTCCAATTAGCCTGAAACCAGCACAATTGTGGATAGGTGAGCCACATCATGCAAGTTCTCCTGTCCTACTCTCTGTCTGGGTGGCACTTACCTCCTAGAAAATTCCTCCCATCCTTTTGAACAAAGAGGATCTGTAAAGTGGTATGATGACTTACTACCTTATAGTTCATGACAGCTGAAACTTGCTAAATGACAGAGAGTATGGAAGATAGGAAAAGGATTCTGTTACATTCACTGGTAGCTGCTTACATGGAAAATAAATGGATTCATCCTAGTTATACAGTCAAGTCCAAGATGGGTTCTTGCCCATTTGCTGGAATTAGTGTTGGGAATTTTAGGTAAGTATGCCTTTTAGTGAGGGTAACTTCCATAATGTATTAGTTGCTGTTCTCCAATCACTTCAATTGATCCAACTTCATGTTGTGTAATTTCTTCCTTTTAATCTGTAGTCTTAAGTATCATCTTGAAAGAAATTGTAATGTACCATCTTGTTGTGTCACTAGTTTTTTGGTTTTTTTTTTTAATCCTACCTTTGAAAGATGAAGTCTGTCTCCCTTTTCTAGTTTTGTTTTTGATTTGGTGTGGGTTTGGGGTTTTTTTGTTTGGATTTTTTGGTTGGTGTTTTGGTTTGGGTTGGGTTTTTGGATGGAATTGCCACTGATTGATACTACTTCTGAGTAATTTTGCCATTCCTGGAGACATAACAAAAGAACACTATCACAGACTTTTGAGTTCAGTGTATGAGGAGATAAAATCAGGCATATCCATTCTTTCCTTCCTGCATTTCCTTCCTCTGTAATTAAGAGCAAGTTCTGCTCATGGAATAATTCTGTGCTCCTTGAAACAATCACTCATTCAAAAGCTGAATGCTAAGTAAACTAGAAAGGGAATTAATCGTAACAGGGGACAAAGATTTTCTTCAAGGGGATGTTAATACTTTCCTCAGTAAATAGGAAGCTGTAAATCCATCAGTTACACAAGTTCAGGCCCAGGTTTGGGCCAAGCTCATGAACTCGCTCAAGGGAGTGAAAAGGGATTGTAACTTGGATGGGTTATTCAGGTTCAACGTAGCAAATGGAGTAAAGGCATAGAATATGGCTTGTGCTACATCTCCAGTCTCTTCAGGAGGGCCAGAAGAGACCCGAAGCTTCCTGGGCTTCCAGAGCCTGCACTCCTGCCTGTGTTGCATGGTTCCATATTGCAGGTGGAGCAGCAGCTGCAGGAGAAAGGCTGTGCTGGGTTATGTAGCAGTAGGAAGAGAGAGAAGATCATTCCTGCAGGATGGCTGGATGTTCCCTGGATCACGCATTAGCAGAAGTCAGTTGAGGTCAGTCAGATCAGTGCGTAGTTGAGGCAGAAGGCTGGTGGATGTAATAGAACAGTGTCATGTTTGAGCGAGAAAAGCAGCAGAAGGGTAAAATGTCTGAAAGTTTACAGGTCCCCTTTTTTTTTTTTTTTTTTTTTTGTCAATGAAGGGACTTTGGCTTCTCTTCTAGGTGGCTTTTGTGATGAAGATGCTCCTCTGAGTTGCTAGTGAGGGGTTCAGCACTGTGCAGTTGTGGTGCCATGGGTTCTATATGGCATTAGAAGTCAAAATATATAGTTACATAAATAGCAATGAATTTAAGTGGTCTCATGCTTTCCAAGACAGACATACCACAGCAGATACCATGAGAATAAAAAATGGACACTTAGTTGCTCTTTTTCTTTCATCTAATATACTGGAAATGTCAAAAAGCCATTGTCAGCAGCTGGTAATAGACACAGTGTAATGTACAGTAAGAAGAGGAACTGATAGACAAGTATTTTTTTTTTTTCTTCGGCCCCGGAAAGCAATGGTTGTCAATGCCTCTCCATTTTCCTTGACACACCACACAATGGCTGTGTTTGTCTCTGCTTTGTAGACCCAGAACATTCAGTGTGGAGCAGACTTTGCTCAGCAGAGGTAATAACCTGGTCAGTCATGCAGCTGAGAGATCAAATTTAGAGTGAAAATAAAGATGAATTCCCAGAACTATTGTGTTTCAGCATCCTGAAGATTTCCACTGCCTGACCATTTGCCCTTGACATGAGCACCAAAGGCAGGAGAGGAGATTAATGGGCACTTTCTTACAGCTTGTAAGGTAGCTTTGAAAACAGTGTTAATTCACCTTGCAGGTGACCTAAAACCAAACTTCACATAATTAAGGATCTCATCCTTCATCCCTGCCTCCCTTTTCTGAGGAGTATCTGAAGGACTGAGCACTGAAGTATCATAGAGGTTCAGGTTGTTCCTGCTATTAGAAAGACAGAAGATAGCTGAATTACCAACAGCATAACCAATAACTGTAACAGTGATATCTTCTGGTTCTTGGGAACTGTGCATTTGAAGCACACAGGAACAGCAGACAGAAAGGCTGCAAGAAACATTGGGTTGAAAACTGAAGAATGAATATCTGCATCAAAAATAGGATATCTAGGAGGAGAAGGATCTGTAAGAAAGATGAGAGGGTTAAAGTTTCTAGGGTAAATCCATCGGTTAGAGATTAGAATTACCTTTGGAAATGGCAACGTAGTATGGTAGTAATGGAGCTGTGACAAGAGGGGGCAGGAACACTCCAGTGTTCGAGGTTGCATTGAGGTTCACTTGGCACAGAGGAGTGGAAAAGCCATCAGTCAGAGAGGAGACAATTCAGACATTAACTTGGGGCAGTTGCGTAGTGAACGCGATTTAAATGCATTGTGTTCTTTCCAGAGGGCTTTAAACAGCCCTAAGTATCCCTGTCTCTTGCAGCTCCATCTTTCTGTGCCTGGAGACTGGAGATAAATTGATTTGTTTCAGAAGATCAGAACTATACATTTTCAGTGTGTTCTCTGCTCTACCACTGGCTATGGAAGAGCTGCTAACATCCCTAGCAGTTGATGGTTAAAAACCAAACAAACAACATTTTTTCAGAGGTGGTCTGGCATCTTTCAGCAGTACTCGCAACATAGCGTGCTGCTGACTTTATCCTGCTACAGTGAACTCGTAGCTTGGTCTGCTTATTAAAAAAAGGAAAGAGGGAGAATATGGCATCTAAAAATGAGCCTTTGAGACTTCATTTGTATGAAGTCTGCATAACTGAGTGGAATTAATGGAATGGAAAATGTCATAGCAGCAAAACAGCAGGCAAGATCATTCCTTCAGCTTGCATTTTGTGTTTCACTGCACTGATTGTGACCTGACAAGTGTTGGAAGTGCAGCATTCTAACTACAGTTTTTAGAAGTGCTTAGTAGTGATTTCTTCTATGCTATCAAAACACACCCAAGACTTCAGTTTTCCTGCTCCTGTACTGTGTATGCATGTTCCAGGATTATACCCATTCCAGCCATGTGAACTCACTGCCTGTGTCTGGGTTGCTCTGGAGGAGTGCTTGCTGGTGCATTTGCAGGCTGTGTTGAACTGGACCTACCTCCAAGGTGCCACAGGCAACCTTCCTTAAGAATCTGTTGCTTTGTAGACTCGCCCCAGCAAGCACAATCTATAGGGGTTGTCCCTGCCATGCATCTGTGTGGAGCTGGAGAACAATTTCAGGCACTTGTAAATGTTCGCAGCGTTTTGTGTGAATAGTCTGGACTAGGTATCTTGTCCTGAGCTAACTCTGGCATCAAGACTGACTCATGTTTGCCAGTGAAAGCCTTGTGTTTGTTACACTTCTCGAAGAAATAATTTCAAACAAGGAGCAGATGAAGAAAATCAGACTCTTAGTTGATGTAAGTCCTGTAGAGTCCTTTTAGCTTACAGGTGAGCAGCTGCACTGCCACGTTCACAAGGTTCATCACTGCCAAGGCAGTTACTTTGACTCTCAGTGGGAAGGTACTTTTGGCTCAGGTATGTTTCCTTTGGTTCAGAAAGTAATTGCTTACACACCTGTAATCTGGCCATGGTAACCATGAGATCACCTTCAGTTCCTGCCTGTTTTTCTTCTTTGTTAAGGCATCTGGGCTTCACGTGTAAGCAGCAAGATGCTGACATGGCAGCCGAGGGGTGGGTGTCTGATACTGCAGACTCTAACAATCAGATTTTCAATGTTTTGTGGATACAATGCACTGGAAAACAGTTCACCTTCAACAGCATTTGGGTGCATAACTTGGAGAACTTCAGACATGTTTTTACCCCTTAAAAAGTAAATGTATGACTTGTGCAGATCTTGTAATTTCTCATTGTATGACTGAAAAAGGAACGGCTAATGGAACCTCACTGACTTGAACACATCGTGCATAGTTCCAGGAGAAGTGCCATTTCTAATGACTTTCCAAGAGTTGTCTGTAAGCAGTTTCTTGTTTCTAGACCCAGTCCTTCAATTTCAAATAGCTTTAGAATTGGACTTTGTTGTTTGTTTTTGGTGGTTTTTTTTTTTTTAGCTTTTTTCCACCTTGTTCTATTTCTTGCATGTGTTGTTCATCATAACACATCAAGTTATCAAGAGTTATGTGTGCTTTGAAGCAAGAAATGCATCACCTGTAGCTACAATAAAGATCATTCTGATATAACACAAACTGGATAAATACACTTAGGAAAAGGAAAAACATGTTGGTATTTTAAGTATATAATATTTTTTTCAAACAGTTGCCAAAAAAACGGTGATTTTTATTTTGAAACATGAAGTCTGAGTGGACATGTCAGCTTTGGAATCCTCAAGTGGCTCCTTCTGTGTGTTATTACAAAAGTTAATGTCTTTAAATATTTCCTTAAAACCTTCCCAAACTAAAGGCTTTCTCCAAACTAAAATCACAACATAATATCTTGAATAAAGCACTTGGATTTCTTTTCCTTCTCAGACTTTGTGGAAGGGTTGAAAATTACCCTCAAATTCGAATCGCCAGAGCAGCTCAGAAAGTTTGGAAGCAAAATCAAGCTATATATTTACATCATGCTAAGAATATAAAAGCACCAAATAAAATGTATATGCACAAAAATATACTTACACATATTTACAAAGTAGAGACAACAGAAGGACCCTTGTAAGGACCCTAATAACTCCTCTGGACAAATCCGAAAGGGCTTCCAACAGCCTCATTGTCTCCCTTCCCCTTCTTTCTCTCTCCTGTTACCTACCAGACAGTTTGTTCCAGAAGTTCAGGACAGAGATAAGAACTATGCAAAGCAGATTTGCAGAGTTGCAGGTGAGAGAAGCAAAGAAATAGACATAATTGTTTATGCAACTGAATTTTATCCCCATCAGCAACTGTGTGGAATCATATAGATGATCTTCATTGTTCTTGTTGCATCCAATAGCCCATTATTTACTTTTTAAACGTTTTTTCTGTTCAAGGTCTCTGGAAAGTCCATCCTTTGTTTACAGTTAAGCACAAAAAGCTTAAGCTAAGCCTTAAATTGTAACAGACTTATCTGAGGAAAAAAAAAAAAAGAATTAGTCCTGCAATGACTGATCTTTGAAATCCATCAATCAAATCACATTTTAGCAGTAAATCTGAATGGATTTTGCCATCCACAAGAGAAACAGTGGTTTAAATACAATATACAAGTTTTAATGTGCTGACCACTTCTATATTTCTTACTTGAGACTTTTGCTATTATTATTATTTTTTGGTTTTCCTTCTTATTCACAATGGAGGAAAATGTCACCCACTGAGAAACTCAGCTTGGCAACCCTGTATTTAATCACTGTGGTCTGGGAGTGTTAATAAGCAGAAAAAAATCCTTTAGAATAAGGATTTAGTAAAAATAGTATTTATGAGATGAAAATTACTTAACATTTTTTTATACTCAATGATTAATCCAAATTTCAGTAGTAAACTAATCTGATTATCAGTTTTAATGTAGCTAACAATCTGTTCCTGTTAGTAAGAAAAACCGAGCTGGGCTTTGTGTGGTATTGTCATGGATTTGATCTTAAGGACAAGTGGTTTAGAGTCTTTCAGGATTCGGTCTTGGGGCTTTTAAAAATGGGGTTAGGTGAATTGTTCTTTTTGTGTTCAAGCAGCACTGTTCAGTGTCCAAGTATTGGGGAAAAATCCTTTCCTGTCAAATGATGATGATTGATGGAAGAATTACTCATTAACTGATTTTTATCCTATCTTGACACTCTTCTTCTTGACTTGAGCTAGGAAGGGATGCACAAAACATGAAAGACAGAAATTGGGTAAACTGGATGGAAAGATGGAAGGACACCTGCAGGAGGTCTGTGTGGTGGGCAAACTTGTGGGCCTCAGTCACACATTGTTGACTGGCATAACCTGTGGAAATTGCTTATGTATGAGTTAATTTGTAGTCTTATATTGACTTTGAGTTGAAGTGATTATTTCTCACAGTTTTTCTCCCTGAAAATCTGCTCAGTGAAACTCTCATGGTAGAAGTCATCCTACTCCTGAAATGTGAGGAAGACTTTCTAGAAATCATTTGCACTGTAAGTTAATTAAAGTGAAAGATTTTTAGTGCCAAACCACAACTGCTTTCCAGTGTCTGTAATCTTTAAGATGAGGCAAATACATGTGTTCTACATCTGGACTGAAGAGCTCAGCCCTGACATTCCTTCATCCCTTGTGATATTTGTGAAATGAAAGAAGAGAGACTGGATGTGTTTCATACAGATGGGGTATTTAGTCAGCCTGGAAATGCCTCCTCCATGGTTTCAGAGTGCAGTTAACTGTTCCTCTCCACCTGTGTTCAGTTTAAATTGACAACAAGTTGTGGCTTACTGTACTCTCACAGCAGTTAATGGCTCTAGATCTACTATTGAGAGCAAGGTGAAGGGAGAAGACATTTGAAAGCACAAAGAGCAGTGACACTGCAGGCTCTTACCCTTGTCTTTGAATAGCACTGCACTTATCTGGGTCACAAGGCTGACGTTTACAATCAGTGCTTGTCTTAAGATGCTTTCCTTTAATGCTTTCCCTTGAGTTTGCTGAAAGGGGATTTTCCTAACCTGTTCTGTACTTCCTGGTGTCTGGTCCCTTTGTATTTAACAACATGGATCACTAAAGTCTGTAAATATGTGGGGAATGAAGTCTTGCTTTTAGCAATCAGCAGTGATGAAATGTGATTGCAAATAAAGAAGCTTCTGTTTCCCAGGCAGGACTGTGACAGTTGTAGGACATGGGTTGTTTGTTTGTTTGTTTTCCTTCAACTGGCACTTGCAGGCAATCAATATAAAAGAATTGTTTATCATATTACTCTGAACCAATGTTGATAACTAGAGTGGTGAAAATAAGGTGCAATAAAATAAATCTAATTTTATCTTTCACTTGACACACAAAATTAGATAGATCTGTTTATAATAGTCCTTGGGTCACTCATTTTTCATCAGAATGGCCAACACCCTTTCTTCTGGCTCTAAACCTAGCAAGTATGAATGGCAGATCCTGCCAAAGTAAATTGTATCTTGTGGGTTTTAAGCAAAGACTTATCAAGTTGTGTCTCTTCAATTAGATCATTCTTAGTTCTTCACTGTGCCTCCCCAGTGTGTATCAGTCTAGCAGCGCAGACTGAAATCAGGTACTTCACAGAAACACTGCTGAGTCAAATAACTAGTGCTGCTGTTGCATGAACTTATTTCAGGAATATTTGCCTGTGAGACTCACCACCTAGTTCAGATCTCCTGTGTTGAAGAACTTTGAGGACTGTTCAATTCAATAGTTCAATACCTCAGGTAACAGAAACTATAAACACAATTTCAGGTCAGAGAGTGGTCAAGCCCTGGACCAGACTGGCCAAGGAGGTGGTGGAGTCACCCTGAAGGTGTTCAGACAATGTGTAGATGTGGCATTTTCAGACATGGTTTAATGGCCATGGTGGTGTTAGGTTGACACTTGGGTTGCACAGCCCATGGAAGATGATCCAAGGCCTTTCAGTACTTAAAGGGCGGAAGATGTTTTAGCAGGGCCTCCTGTCACCCCTTGTCCTGTCACAATTCTAAACTAAAAGACACAGATTTAGGCTAGATAGAAGAAAGACATTTTTGACACTGAGAGTCATGAGACAATGGTCCAGGTTGCCTAGAGAGGTGGTAGATGCCCCATCCCTGGAACCATTCCACATCAGGTTGGATAGAGCTTTGAGCAACCTGTTCTAGTTGAAGATGTCCCTGCTAACCTTTAAAGGTCCTTTCCACCCCATTCTGTGAGGGTGTAAAGAAGGTTCCGGGAGCAGTCATTATTAATTAGGCATTGCATGTGAGGGATTACTTACATACTGTTTTCTCATGTTGTAACCATGATGAAGTAAGGATCTCAGTGTGGAGAGATGCAGTGTCATTTATTATGATGAAGGATGTATTTAGCTCAAGGAAGTAAACTTCAGGCATGCAGACTGTTCTTTCTTCTGTTGCTTTGAGGACTATGCATTATCTAGTGTGCCCTTTAACAAGTTCTGGAGCTGCTTTGCTGGTCTGACCAAGTGAGGATGGCGCAGGAGCAGTTTGATGCAGACTGAGCAGTGCACAGCAGTGCTTCAAAGCTTCCTTTAGAACCAAACCTGTCTTACTCCAAGCAGTATCCTGAGTTGTTCTTCACGTCAGCTTTCCAGTGGCCCCAGGCGAGATCAGGGGGTCTTGTGAATGACAGAGCTCAGAGTCTGGTGTGTATAGACATACATTGCTGGTCTCCAGCATTGCTGGTCTCCAGTTCTGGAGCTCCAATTACAGAAAGATCTGGACATACTGGAACATGCCCAGAGAAAGGCCATGAGGATGATCAAAGGGCTGGAGACAGACTGAGAGAGTTGGGGCTGTTCAGTCTAAAGAGGAGATGGCTGCAAGGAGACCTTATGATGGTCTTCCAATATCTGAAAAGGACCTA
>WBNM01033742.1:59306-80838 GCA_013399055.1 Ramphastos sulfuratus | reverse complement strand
AACTCCCAAACCATCACAGGTTCGAAGAAGTGTGATGATCTGTGGCTTCTGAATAACAGGCAGCTCCCATCCCAGTGAGAAGAAAGCAAATCTGTATAGCTGTGGTGCTTTGCCTCCAGGAATGCTATTTACAGACCAGGGGAGAAGTCTCTCAAACATGCTCTGACTTCAGTGCTTGTTTGGTGAACCAAATCACAAACATCTTCTCTGTTTTTTGCTTATTCCATGCCCTGAAGTATGGAAGAAGACTAAAAAAAGAGCTTTAAGCCCTTAAAAGAGAGGGTAGAATAGCATTAAAGAGGTTTTTGTTTCTGAGGGCAAGAAATTGCTGTCCTCCAACTCTGTAGATAGCAAATGCACTTCTCAGGAGGGTAGGAGATAACACCTAGGGCTGGGTCCTCCCCTAAAGAGACAAGATCTATTTGTGACACATCCCTGCTCCACATGCCTACCCCAAACTTTTTGCTCTTATCCTTTCCTCACCTCCACAGAAACACAAAAGACAACTGAAATGAGCATAGTCAGAAAGACCTCCAAAGCGTGATCTGGCTTCAGCCCTAATCTCCCCTTGACAGCTCACAGTGGCACTCTATTGCCAATAGATTATAGGTTTGCAGCTATTTTCTAAGCAAGAGAGCACAAAGGAGCCCCCCACCAGCCTCAGCAACACTCTCAATCAAATAAACCCCCTTTAGCTTCTGTTGCAGAGCTCTCTCCAGGATTCATGTATATTTTATCAAAGTTACATGCAGTTCTGATACTGGTTTCTAAAGTGCTTTAGTATGAATCCCAAGATGTACTAAAATGCTGCAGTAGCCCCTTAAAAAAAAAAAAGAAAAGAAAAGAAAATCAAGGTTAAAGTATAGAAAAAAAAATGAAATGGTTTGGCTCCATAACATGTAATAAGAACAAATTCTGCTCAGCAGGCTTCTATTGGTATAAATAAGCAGAAGAAACAGAAACATCCATCTCTATGAAATAATTTTGCTCCTTGTAATCGTACCCTGGGAGCAGCAAGAAGAAAGAGGAGCTCCACAGTTTTCACCTCTCATAAATGAAGGTCCTGCCAGAAATGCTTTTGCAAGCCAACACACAAGTTCACACAGAAGTGCTCTACTCTCAGTGGTAACCAATTTCTATGAAGGCAGTTAATAACAATCTGGAATAAGAAGGAAAAAAAAAATAAAAAGTAGGCAGCTTGTATTTTGTATTTACCAGTTGGGAGTTCTGCTTGGTTTATTTTATGTTTTAAGCTAAGCTGAAAAGGAAAAAAAAAATAAATTACAATGATCACTTCAGAAGCAAGCAGTGTGTATTTTTTTTTTTTTTTTTTACAGCTGCATTTCATGATTCCTTTGTCTTTCAGGCACTTGCAATTTTTAGCTCAAGAGGGGCAGACAAGAGGAATAATCTGGTTCAGTAAAATAAAGCATTTAGGTTGAGGTCAGCAAGAGCCAGCATAGCAAAGAGGTGGTTTAAAACAAAAAAAAAAACAAACAAAACAAACAAACAAAAAACCAACCAAAAAAAATCATTTTCCATGCAATAAAGCTTTAGTACTTACAGCTGTCCTCTTCTTCAGTAATACATTTCACAACATAACAGGCATAGATGAAGCCTGCCAGCTGAAACAAAACACAACAGCATTAGGTGTAAAGCAAATACAACGGCAAAAGCAAGAGGTGGGTTCAGAGGAGCAACAACAGAAACGTCANCTCCAGAACTGCACACAGGACTCCTGATGGGGTCTGATGAGAGCAGAGTAAAGGGGCAGAATCCCCTCCCTTGCTCTGCTGGCCATGCTTCTCTTGCTGCAGCCCAGGACATCAGACTTTCTTTGCTGAGGTAAATGATAATTCCACCCAGCAGTTTGAAATTTGGCTTAGAAATGGTTAGGGGAATTTTTTAATTAATTAAAACCACACCCTTGAGTAAAGCTGCCACAAATTGACCAAAATCTTTGTTGCCCAACTTACTTTCCTTTAATTAAACAAACCCAGAATAATCAAATGGGGCAGTTAAAGGCATGGACCTTTAGCCACTCAAAATGGAAATATTTGCCAAAATGAGATTTATTACCCAAGAAAACCTGAATCTCCAATGGAACTCTGCTTTTTAGCAGCACCTTGTCAGCTAAACTGAGGACAAATTCAGTGCACAGCTTTATAGTGATGTTTTATCACTGGAAATTAGGGCTGTGGATTAGTGGGACTTGATCCCAGATCTGCAATAGCACCCATGCCTCAAGACATATCTAGCTCTATGAGTAGGACTGGATGTGTTTAGATCTGTGTCTCATGCTGCAGCTGAAAATTTCCTGTCTTGTTCCCTTTACTCCTATCCTCAGAGCATGCCCAGAAGTAGCAGAAGCAACAGGACTTAAAGGAAAATGACATTCGAGATCAGACTCAATGTGGCCCTAAGCAGCCTGATCCAGCTGGAGGTATCATAGAATGGTAAGGTTGGAAGGGACCTCAAGGATCATCTAGTTCCAACCCCCTGCCATAGGCAGGGACACCTCCCACTAGTACAGGTATCCCTACTGAGTGCACTGGGGTAGGACAAGATGGCCTTTGAAGGTCCCTTCCAACCCAATGCAATCTGTGAATCTTAACTACCATGACAGATTACCTATGCTAACACCTGAAAAGCTGCAAAGAGAATCAATTGTAATATCAGCCATGCCACAGGTCAAGTATCCTGTGAGTCCTCTGCTAGTCCCTTCACCAAGCTCTGTCATCACTGACAAGTTCCACCAGGAGCAACAGAACAAACACTGGAGCAGCAGAACATGACACAGGTTGCCTCCTTTGCATGGAAGCCTGAAGTGTTTTCTCTACTGATGGCCAACAAACACTATTTCATCCTTTAGCTCATCACTGAACTTGCCAAGGTAGGATGTCAAAATAATTCAAGTTGTTTGATCTCTTTGTAGTGAATAAAGTGAGCTGTGCTGTCCAAATGTGTTAATTCTGCACAGAGCTGCAAATGCAGCTGTAGGTTTTGGGAATTAGCTCCTTAGGTGGATAACAAAAGTGCCTAAAGGCTCCAGTCAGGACTGAGCTCTGTGTGTGTGTGTGATGAAATATCAGATGTCTCCATTTGAGTGAGATTATCTTAACTTCTGACAAAGTATTCACTGTGTCAGACAGTGAAAAAAGGGTGAAAACTGAGAGAAAACTCTGTGTTGTTATGAATGCTGGTCCAGGCAGATGTCTGAATTATTTCCATTGTTCCAGAGCACATCTACAGCCACATCACTGCCATATGGTGGCTTCTTAGAGCCTTTAATATTTCCCAGACAGGTGAAATGCAAATAAATCCATGCCTTGTGCCCTCATACCCAAGGCTGTGATCATGTCCAATTTACTTCAGCTCTTACCCAGATATTCCTGGTGTTCCTGAGAGTCTCCTATGTAGAAATCCCTTCACACCTGCAACAGTTAGCTTCTAGCACCTGCATGTATGAGACAGCTTGCCTACATACCTGGGGCTAAACTATATAGTATAGTAGTTTCTCTATCATAACACATCCTCCTAGTAGAGAAGGGAAACCAGAAATAGCAAAGAAGACCCACAGATTGAAATGAAAGTGGATTTAATGAAATAGCCAAAGTGGTACCACTGTGAACACAAGATACAAAGTCAGCCTCAGCCCAGCAAAGGTGCAACACTCACAAGATGCAGCCCTCAGAAGAGACAAGATGAAGAGCTCTAGCAGAAAGCTTCCCCTCTCCTCACCAAACTTCCCCCTTAATACTGAGTGTGATGCTGATGATCTGGGATACACCTGGAGCCAACTCCAATCAGCTGTCCTGGCTGACTCAGAGCTGGTGATGGCTGCAGCCCAGGGCTGGCCTGGGATTCTTGCCCAGCAAAACCTGGACCCAGCTAAAGGAGAAAAAAAAAAACCCAAAGGCCATTCCCAAGACTTTTCTGAAGAGATCAAGACTTGATTTGGAAATCACACTGCAGCAGCTCAGATGTTGCCTGCTAACTGTTCAAATTTCTGTTGGGAGCCCAGAAGCTGCATTACAACAGAACTAAATCATTAATTTTGTCATTTATTATAAATCTGCTTTGTAGTGCTGCTGGGAAGATTTTACACCTGGGAAGGATGAAATATTCACTGCCGGACACAAAGAGAGCCATACCAAGAACAGTGGCATTCAGCTAATATCAGCATTTCAGCTCCCTTTTATTGGATCACTCTTCCCTTTGGTTTCTTGGCTCCAAGACAGAGGGCTAATTTGCTTCACTGACTTATTGCCCTGCATAACCCCATTGACTCCACTGACATTACAAGAGGTCTAATTGAGCAGCGAATTAGGCTCAGAAAGATTGTTCATAAATGATTCGATTCTTGGATGTGAACCTTGGCTTAATAGTTTCTCTGTTCTCTTTTTACAGACCATCAGATTCAAGATAGCTGAATTGCTGCATCTCACCTAGGCTGCACTGGTAAAACTTTTCTTGTCATGCAATTGAGTACTTCACTATCTGCTGAAACCCAACTCGTTCACATGTGATTAACTAAACTTCTCTCACAAAGCACAGCAAACAAACTATCACAGACTGTGCTTACAGCTGATCTTTTAATTGTATTCAGTTGCATCCCTTAAATGTCTAGGGAACTCTTTTGATATATAAGTAAATCCTAGAGCATTTCATCAGAGGAGTTTGCTGATTAAAAGAGTGCCTTAAAGCCAGAAATTTTCCTGTTCCAAATACAAACAGAAGTTTGTGTCCCACGAGATAATGAGAGTTGATAAAATAAACTTCTCCTCCTTCCATTTTTACCCAGACTTTTGTTTGGTACAGACAGTATTTTTGTTTTCATTTGAACTTCACATCAGCTTTTGGGGGGTTTTGTTTCCCTTTTTTAACTAAACAATTTATCAGCTCTGATCCAGTGATATCCGTTCAAGGTTTATTTCCTAATTGCATCATCAGAGGAGGGCTCACTCTTGGAGCCAGGGTTCAGCAGTTTTAACTTTGTGGGTGCTCAGTGGTCTGAGCCCATGGTATCTACAGAGATCTCTGGGATGAAGACCAGGAATATGCTTCTTCCCCAGTGGACTAGGACTTCCTCTGGGAGAGGTATAGCTCATCTAAGCATGTAGCAGAAGTTCCTTGGGGAACAGTCAACTGAAATTGTTAATGAATTCCCACGTGGATGAGAAGCTCTCACAAAATTCACCACCTTTGTTACAGAGCAAGATGGATTGATTTAACCTTTTCTTTTTTTTTTTTCCTCTCTAAATAAAACAAAACAAAACACACTGCAACATAGCTATGTACAGCACAAAATAATTAAACTCAATTCCAAACAAAACACTTCCCTGAGCACACTTCTCCCCCTGGAGAAGAAGATGAGAGAAAAAAAACCCAAACCTCACCAAGCCCAAATGGCAGAGGCTGGCTACACTGCTCAATACATTCAAACACAGCAGTGCTGAGTGCAGTCAAAGAATTACACAGAGCAGAGTCTTCCTGATTCAGTAGCTCAGAAAGATTTTTGTCTTATGAGAGAAGGAAGGGAATGAGCCTGCAGATATAAAGAAGGAGCCTGTCTCAGAAAATCAGTTTAGAACTAGGGAAGCTATCTTGAAAACTCTCATTGCTTTCTTTTGCAAACTGTGTGACAACTGAAAGAAAAGCAATGAAGTGAAGGCCAAATGTAGACACCTAACAAACCCATCCAGGTTAGGTACCTACAAAATCCATCCAGGTTAGGTACCTACAAAATCCATCCAGGTTAGGTGTCTACATCTGTCCCACTCACATTTTAATGCTGCAGTGCAAGCTGCCACAGGAGAGCAAACCATTAACAATACTCCAGTTTACTGGCACACATAGTGGTTGCATGAGCATATGTTTTTATGAACCTATTTTTTCCTGAAGCTTGAAAAAACCAAAAATCTGCTTGTTAAAACTTTCCCTGATATAGCCACAAAGGAACAAATGAACACTGCTCTTTCTAAAAGCCTTGCACATCCCTGCACCAACTCCCTGCATGGCACTTTGGTGGCATCTGATGACCATTCTTTTCTAGAATGTTTAGAAAGATTGTATAAATACAATCTGAGGATCACAGGATGTTGGAAGGGATCTCCATGGATCATCCAGTCCAACCCCCCTGCCAGAGCAGGGCCATAGAATCTAGTGCAGGTCGTACAGGAAAGCATCCAGACAGGGCTTGAAAGTCTCCAGAGAAGGAGGCTCCACAACCTCTCTGGGTAGCCTGTTCCAGTGCTCCCTGACCCTTACAGATCCAACATTTAAATTCTTTATTTTTTATTTTCCATCTGTAAACAGCTTGTCATGGGTTTTAAAGAGCTGACAGAGTGAAGCTCTCAAATGAATTGGAGAAAAAACAGTATTCTATTTGGAGAGAGAGTTACAGACAGAAATTACAAAGCANCTAGTGGGAGGTGTCCCTGCCTATGGCAGGGGGTTGGAACTGGATGATCTTTGAGGTCTCTTCCAACCTTACCATTCTATGATTCTAGGATTCTATGTTTGTCCCGAGCATGCAGCTCCTGCCTGACACAATGCTGGAGGGGGAGGGAAGGAGAACAAGCTGGCCTTGCTGTGAGCTTATGAAGAGATAGCAGAATTATGGGATTGAATAACAATTTTCAAGTCTCTAGAGGAGTTTTTTTTAACCCTATAGTTCCCAACCTGGGACACAGCTCAATAAAAGCATCAATACCTTTACCAAAGAAGGCAAGCAAAACCCTAAAATAAATCAGCCCTACAACAGCACTACTGAAGGTTTGGCAATGAGACTAATTACAGAATAAATTAATGCATCTTGTTGCCTTATTATAGCCATGTAAGGCAAGCAAATAAAGTAGGCAGAATATTGCCTACCCAAGCTGGCATTGTTCTGCTACACCACTAGAGACTCTTAGCAGATCCAGAGTTTCCTGTGAGTGCACTTTCCAACTTGCTCAAAATGTCAAGTGCTGTGATCAAACTTAATCAGAATTGCTATTGATCAAAATCCTGCCTTATTTTTTTTCCCCCCCTCACTTCTTTTATAGAGATGAATGCTTTCATCCACTGAAAATAGCACCAAATTTGGGGAAAAAAGGCTGTTATATGAAACCCCATCATTCCTGGTCTAGGCCCCCCCCACTTTTTCCCTCTTTCAAAGTAATTTCTATACAGATAATTATTAGGAGTTATTTTTATTAAGCCAGACACCTGAAACAAAAGAATGACATCCAGGAAGAAACAAAAACTAAAAGTGGGGAAGATCTGAGTGGGAGAAGGTGATAAAGAGAAAGCTCAAGATGAAGATGAATGAGTTAAGGGTTATGGAGATAGTAGATGACCTTGGCTTCACTGACTGAGCATGTATTATTCCATAAGTGGACTTTGCCAGGAGAAATGGACTTTAGACTGCAAACCAAACACCCCATGGTGTTTTCCTGTGGAGAGACATTAGAGCATTTCCTCAGACAACTGAGGCTTGTGTATCTACTTTACATGATTTAGTATTTTTGCAGGATTCTACAAACATTGTGGTTTTAAGACCTTAGCACCAAATGGGTTTGTTCAAGCAATAATCAGAATTAGGCAGAGGTTAATTTGGGCCCTGATATCTTTATATTGCAAAGATGTGATGTTGCAGGTCTACACAGCTGGGTTTTAATCACATTTCTTAAGGGTCCAGGGGGCTGCACAGATAAAGCCTTTGTAATGTTGTGCATTTAAGGAACAGATTTTCCTTAAAGTGGATTTTTTTGGAGGTCGGAGATATGGATATATATTATAAACAACCAAGGGACTGCAGAATTACTACCTAGAAAGCTTCCAGTGTATTGATCTTAGAAAAATCACACTCATTATTTAGCAGAGGCTTTTCTTTCAACATCTGTACAATTAAGTCAGTGTCGTGGGGCTTCCAAAGCTGCCCCCTGCAAAGACCCTTTCAAGCTTGACTTCACTGCCTGAAGCAGTGCCACATCACTGACTGGACATCATTGCAAGAGTTTATCATAAAAGCCAAGCTGTGTTGCATGGAAACTGCTCTGTTGAGGTATGCTCCTGTTTATGCTTATACTGAACATAGAATCACAGAATTGCAGAATGTTAGGGGCTGGAAGGGACCTCCAAAGCTCATCCGCTCCAACCCCCCTGCCAGAGCAGATCACACAGGAACAGATCCAGGCAGGTTTTGAATATCTCCAGAGAGGGAGACTCCACAACTTCCCTGGGCAGCCTGTTCCAGTCTTCTGTCACCCTCACAGTGAAAAAATTCCTCCTCCTGTTTAAATGAAACTTCCTATGCCTCAGCTTCCCCCCATTGCCCCTTGTCCTGTCATCAGGCATCACCCAGCAGAGCCTGGCTCCAGCCTCCTGGCACTCACCCTGCACATCTTTATAACCATTGAAGAGGTCACCTCTCAGTCTCCTCTTCTCCAAACTAAAGATCCCCAGCTCCCTCAGGCTCTCCTTGTATGAGAGAGAACTCTGTCATTAACTATCTTTCATCATAAAAGGAGTATTGGTTAACTATTGATACCAGGCCAAGTTCCTGATGGGTTATGCAGACTGTGTGACCTTGCAGTCATTCATCCACAGAATTAACTGTCTCTGTGCTGTGTGGAAAGCATAATTTGTTGGTATGGTCAAGTGGGTTTGTTCTGTGCAATACAATAGAGAAGAAAAGAAAATAAAGAAAAAGAATCTTAAATAGCTATGTCCACAATAATCTCCATTGGGCAACGATGGCAGTTAAAACCAAACCCAACCCATAATTTCTTAGCCTATACAACTGTCAAATTCTTTTTCTTTCCTATCTTAAGTCAAGTTTGAGAAAGAGGAGCTCATTGCTGTCTATAGCTACCTGAAGGGACATTGTGGAGAGGCTGCTGCTGGGCTCTTCTCACATATAATTGGAAACAGAACAAGGGGGAATGGCCTCAAGCTGAGGCTGGCGAGGTTTAGATTGGACATTAGGGAAAAGTTTTTCATGGAGAGAGTGGTCAGGGACTGGAATGAGCTGCCCAGGGAGGTGGTGGAGTCACCAACCCTGACTGTGTTTAAGGTTGGTTTGGATGTGGTGCTTGGGGCTATGGTTTAAGGGGAATCTTGTAGAGTAGGGTTCTAGGTTGGGCTTGGTGATCCCGAGGGGCTTTGCCAAGCTGCCTGTTTCTGTGATTCTGTGAAAAGCTGCCCCAGAGGTTTTTGAATTTTTTTTTTTTTCAGCAAGCACAGTGAAAACATGAATCATAAATACAAGTAAATCTAGACACACTGGCCATCAGAAGTGTGATAAAAAATGCATTTAGTTCAACTAGTGCATCATAATCTTTCTTTATATCAGCTGTCTAGAAGGTGCTTAGCATAACATCTGTCTTTATTTCCCAGCTGACTATTCAATTTTCTGGACATTTCCTTTCTGTATGAGCATTTGAAGATCGTGGTGAAGACCTGCTACAAGCATTGTGCTGGACATGCTGCTGGGAGCTAGAGAGTGGTTCTGGCTTGCTGAGGGCAGCCTTTCCCTTCGTGTCTTCCCTGGCAAGCTTCTTCACCTGGCGAATTGCAGAGACCAAAGAGGCACTGAAAATCACAGCACTGAGGCTTGTCAAGTGAGACCTGTGAAAACCTTTAGCAAGCAAGAGATACATACCTGGTTTGAAGTTGTTCTACAGGCTCTTGGCTTGACCCAAATTTCTGGAAAGTTTAATGGAATTTCTCTGAAAATCTGACCTAAAACTTTCTACAAATCTTCCCTGTTCCCAGGTATTTCAGTGTGATTTATGCTTTTGATAACCACATAATATTCAGTGATTTTCCATGATTTCCTCTCACAGCTAAAGACTAGGATGTCCTTTTTCCTGCTGCAGACATCAAAGGCAACCCAAAAATTAGGGTCTACCAGTTTTTAGAAGATGGAACTAAGGCTCTCCTGTTGCTGATCCTGTGTTCACCTCACTGCAGAGCATCCTGTAGTTTCAGGCTTGGTACTAAACTTCACATTTCTGCTCCAATAGGCAAAATGCCCCAGCTGGGACTCTGCTGCATTCCCTCAGAAGTTGATGCAAGCATGTCTTGAAGGGCAGAGGGAAGCCTGACCTGTGCTGATCACAGATTCACAGAATCATTTCAGCTGGAAAAGCCCTCTAAGATCAAGTTCAATGGTCAACCTACCACTACCATGGCCATTAAACTGTGTACCCAAGTGTCATATCCACATGTTTTTTTTAACACCTCCAGAGACAGTGACTCCACCACCTTCCTGGACAGCCTGTTCCAATTCCTCTTGCAGGAAAGAAATTTTTGCAAATGTCCCACCTAAACCTCCCCTGGCACAATCTGAGACCATTTCCTCCCACTTGATACTAGAGAGAAGAGAGCAACACCCAGCCCAGATGAGAGCTCAGAGCCATGACAGAGCTGGGAACCCAGGAGAAGATTCTCTACCAGTTGTCTTCAACAAGTACTGGGTGCAGCTCAAGTGCATATTGCTGAGTGCAGGCTGAAGGCATCAGTACTGCAAAAAATCCTGGTAAGAACCAGAGGACTTCTGGTTTATTTTTCATTTTCTGCTTCTGTGGAAGTGCTTCCACTGTACCTTTTCTCACTTGATTTGGGTTAAAGGATGTATTTTGTTATGTATTTTTGTTAATTCCATCCAAACTGAGCCTCTGGGAAGAGTCCTGAAAATCATAGAATCATAGAATCATAGAATGGTAAGGTTGGAAGGGACCTCAAAGATCATCCAGTTCCAACCCCCTGCCATAGGCAGGGACACCGCCCACTAGTACAGGTCACTCAAGGCCTCATCCAACCTGGCCTTGAACCCCTCCAGGAAGGGAGCAGCCACAACCTTCCTGGGCAACCTGTGCCAGTGTCTCACCACCCTCAAAAATGGCAAAGTCTATTGCTCCATTTCCAAACCCAATTTGTCACCATTAGAACAGAACTCTGGCTACACAGGGGTCGACAGTGTGCAGTGGCTGCTGCTCATATCAAAGGGCTTTAGCCATTAGAGCTGGGTAGATTGGGGAAAATTGTCCCATTTATTTTTTAAACAAGGTCAGTTGCCTGTGTCCACTTGGCAACAGCGAAACAGCAAAACAAAGAATGAAGCTGGAAGAGAAAACCTCAAGTAAAAGGCTTTAAGATGTGTTCAACCTGGTCCTGTTCATAACAGAGATGGATTATTAAATAAAAAGTGTGTGTGTGTGTCTGTATGGGGGCTTTGCTCTGAATGTTTTAGAGCAAGAACACTTCTGTGGAAAAAAAAAAACTTTAGACCTTTTTCCCCTCTTGTCTTCTGGGAATGCTTTGGAATGGTTTAATCATCTGGCTCTGGTATCAGACTGCCTTTGGCAGCAGTAGCTTTTCTTATCCTTATGTCTAACTGTGTGACACCTTTTCCAGACAGCTATAGGATTAGGATAAGAAAAAATTGGTTCTTTATGCTGCAGATCTAACAAAGCCACAGACTGCTCACAGCCCACCACACGAATGCCTAGCATTTTAAATTGAACTGCTTTAGAAGAAGCAGTTGATTATTAATGCTGCTTACTCTTTTGAGGGGCTGTAAGAAAGGGACAAAAGCATGTTTGAAGTCTGTGCAGTTTGCAGAGGGAAACATATTTTGATGGTGCAAGAGAACTCTGAATTCCTGCTAAGCAAACACATATGAGTGCTTCTGCTCCCTGTCCCGTCCATGCTGAAGAACCCATATGGCGAGTGAAACCTGATGCTGTGAGTGTGAACACTGGGCCCTTGGAGCTGGGAAACAGAAGCACTCAGGAGAACTGAGTAGAGGATGGGAAAGGGAGTAACATGTTGTTGTGTCTGCCAGCTTCTCAGGACTGTGGCCCGTCATGAAAACTGTGTAGAGGGAAAGCTCAGAACAGAAGCACAGGTACTTTTGCTCTTCACAGGCTCACAGGATGTAAGGGGTTGGAAGGGACCCCAAGAGATCATCCAGTCCAATCCCCCTGCCAGAGCAAGACCAGACAATCTATCTCAGGTCACACAGGAACACATCCAGACAGGCCTGGAAAGTCTCCACAGAAGGAGACTCCACAACCTCCCTGGGGAGCCTGTGCCAGTGCTCTGGAACCCTTGCAGCAAAGAAGTTCTCCATCATTACATATTAGATTGAGCTGAAGCAGTGCTGTCAAATACATGGTGTGCTGGTTTGAGGCTAATTGGAATATTTTAATGGAGAAAATTATAGTATAGGCTGTGAAAAGAAAAACACTGGTGATGTTTACTTCAGTCATAGGCTTGCTGAGATGTATAAGAATAAGAACACAAACATAGATAAGACACTAACACAGAGTCTTGCCTCTGTCTCTCTGGGAGCTTCTGGCCTCTCTGCTAACCTAACTAACCACTCTGCATCTAACCCCCCTGGCTGATCCTCCAAACTCACTCTGCACACAAGGCAAACCCTGGGGTGAGGTAGAGGGGTGGGAAGAAGGTGGAAGGGTGGTTTGGAGCCCTTCCTAGGGACTCTGATTGCTGGGAGGGGAATTGTGTTTCTGTATTACCTTTAACTTGTCTATGTCTGTAACTATTCCTGTCTGTTGTGTATATCTCTGCTTGTACATTGTGCTGAGCTGTAAACAGAGCTTCAGTCCTTAACTTCCAGCTGGCTGAGTGTAGTCTGGGTGACTTTATAAAGTGTGTGTGGGGCAAACCATCACACATGGCAAGAGTGAGAATGTTTCACAGAGGTGAGAGAGACTTTCCAGTAACAACTGATTCTTTCCCTGTGACGCTATTTATTTTCACTGTGATAAATTGCTGTTTATTTGAAGGCTCTCACGGTGGCCTTAAGGGCAGGGAGCTTCATGGTACATGACAGTTTTGGCACTATGCTGGCATGATGGTGGTGGTCATTGTATAACAGTCTAACAATGCTCTAATCAGAGCACCCAGGTGGTGGCTGGTGATGGTGGTGTTGACAAGGCAGGCCAATGTACGGTCTGGAAAGTGCACAGCTCAGCTGGAGCAGTTCTTCAGCAGCCCCAAGAGACAAGTTCATTAACTCACAAAAAGAAAACCAACTCAGGTAATCGCAGGAAAAACTCTAGATGGGGTGACCTAGATGAACAGGGCCTGCAGTGATAAAACTTGACCATTGACTGATCCTTAAAATACAGTAACAGTCATTCAGAAGCCTGGTGGGAACTGTGGACTAACAGCAGAGCAACAGACAGATCTCTTGGCAGTCCCAGCAGCAGCAGAGCTGCCAGGAAACTGACTAAGTCAAGGAGGAGGCTTTGCCTGTGTTTTCATGCAGAAGATAGGAAGGTAGGATATCTGCCAGGATAGCCTCTCTCTCTGGAAGTGCACCTGGAGAACAGGAGGAAGATTGAACTTAATACTTCCCTCAGGCTACATGCTCTGGAGTAAGGGAAGAGGATGATCTCAGTGAAAATATAAAGCAGTCTGCATGGGGTGCTCCATATCATTGCACCTCCCTAGTATCCACATGTCTAGCAAATGCATTGCTTAGCACAAACATTTTGCTCCAGATGCACAATACAACAGCATCAAGTGTCAGGGGGGTTTCAAGGTCAATAAAATCTCTTCCTGTGGCATCTAATGTTTAAAGCAACTGAACTCAGCTCACGTTTCAATGCTATATTCTCTCTCAGCATTAGCCTACTGCAGGCTTTTTCCACCTTTGTAATCTATAATAAAAGACATGTTTCAGTGCTACCTTTTCCATTCAGCAAAACCAGCTAAGCAGGCTTCAGAAAAGCAAATGCTCAAGTGCTTTGTGAAACCTTTCCTGCAAAAGGAGAACCACTGGAGAGTTTAAAGGAGTATCACACCATGCAGCCTAAGCTGGCACAAAGAGAGATTACCCTCTAGAGCCTCCAAGCAGAAGGACAGTTTGAATTCCATGACCAAAGGCACCTTTCCCCTTACTGAAGGGCAGGGGATGATTCTTTTGTCAACTCAGCATGAAAAATAGCCATCTCCTTGGTCCAAATGGAAGTAGCCTGATGGCAAAGGTCCCGGCCAGTGCCTGGGTGGCAGACACATAGGAACAAATCTTGCACTAGGTGTGCCCGGAGAGACTTGATCCTTTCAGCTGGAGATTCCAGTAACATCATATCACACCAGGAGGCATTTGGGGAGAATGATGAGCTGTAAAGAGGGAACATTCTCGGAAAGGCCACGTCCTCACTGCAGAGAGTGAAGTGGGTGAGTTATATCTGAGAGTTTATGAACCTTGTTAATATAATGCAGTGCCTGGGAGCGTGCCAGCCATGGTGATCAAGGAAGTCGAAATGAGACCTCTGTCATTGACAGACAGCAGATGCCCATTTAAAATGAGATGTTTCATCTGACCCATTTAAAATGAGATGTTTCATCTGAGCTGGGCATGTCTCTTGTTATCCTCTAAAGCAGTGGTGGCCAGCTGGAAGCTCTGAAGCTCTGTGTGGCTCTCAGTAGCCAGCGCACATCTCTTCCCTAGGTCTCAGTAAGAGGCTATTTAATATGCTGATGTAGAAGCTGCTCTAGTAGGAAGAGCACAAGCAACAGCAGTACTTTGACATGTTAGTCTCGATGAAAAATGTGAGGTTTGTGGTTTTTTTAACCCATGTGTAGTGAAGGCTGCAGCTCCGTCACCTGTTCCAGGCATAGGTTTCTCAGGGCAATCCTCTCTGTAGCGGATTGGATGCCTTGGCCCCTGCAGGAGAGGTGAGTGGAATCTTCTGCACCACTAGAGAAGGGCAATCACCACCCAGCCTCCACACTGGCATTGGACTGTGTGAAGTGAGAGAGAAGGCTGTAGCACTTCCCTTCTGCTTTGGTGGCAGCACACACAGTAGCACCATGCTGGTACAGCAGCTGCATTCCTTCTTTGTCCCCGAAAATGCTTCCTCTTTCTCCTTGCCTCCAGAAGCTCACAACTCTGTAATGCAGAGCCTCAGCACTCCCTAGCAGAAGCTTCAAAACAGTGCAACCAGGTTGTCTGTTTTCTTTGTCTTGTTTTCTTTTTTTTTTCCTTTACAAAATCTGCAAAATGGAGATAACAGTGCCTGTTCCACCAGGGCACTGTAAGGTTCCACTCACCACTATGACTTTTGCTTTGAGATTTTGGATGGGGAGCCTGAAAAGGGTTACAGCTACATCTTCTATTCTACTTTGCTATGAACCCATTATATAAGAATAATATGGGAGGAATAACAGGGAATTACCACATGATTTATTTCTGCTTTGCAGAACAGACAAAACTAGGTGCATTCACCAACTGGTCACTCTCAGCATCCTCATCTTCTCCCATTTTGTATGCCACATCTGGGGAGCACCATGGGTCATGCTTTTTTGCATAACTTGTGAAGGTAACAAATAAACAGGTTTTTGTTTTTTTTTTTTTTTAAATCAACCAGCCCAAACCTTACCTTAACCATCTGATATAAAATATGACCAATAAATGTAGGTCTTAGATAGTTTGGCATTGGCAGGTTAATAATGGAACTAGTGCTACATTAGGAGGAGTGAAGACAAACACTGTGTGGAAAACACTTTGAGCTAGCAGACAGCCCTGAGCATCTCGTTTGGACTTTTGCCTTCCACAGGGATAAGGTGCCAGAGATGGTAATTAAAGCAAAAAATACATATGCCCTGCTGTTACAAATGACTATGAAAAATGATTACTCCTATAGGCCATATCTGTGCAGGAAAGCAGCAACCCCTTCGACCAANGATTCTATGATTCTATAAAATTACTCTGTGATCTAGACAGGAAACTTAGCAAGTTCTGCCACACTTAAGTAAGGGAAAAAAGTATGGACAAATTGAGCAAATATTTTCCAAAAAGTAAAGCTGACATAGAAACCCCATTTTGAAATTGGCCAAGGGACTGAGGAGCTCATCAGTGACTTCTGGATGGACCTCCTGAAAGCAGGTTGAAGCGAGGTGGGTGTCAGTCTCTCCTCTAGTGACAGGATCAGAAGAAAACGTCCTCAAGTTATACCAGGGGAGGTTTAGTTTGGATATTAGGAAACATTTCTTTACTGAAAGAGTGGTGAAATATGGAAAGTATTTGTGCAAGGAATTAATTCCACAGATGGGGAAAACTGAGGCTTCAGAGGAAAGACAGGAGAGAAACTTGCAGTGACAGTGAAGTGTTTGCAATTAGTATCTCGCTCGCTCAGGTACAGGGGAGTACAATTACCTTCAGCTGTATTATGGTTTCTTTTACTATTTTCTTCTTGACTAAATTAAGTTCAATTTGCACATTCAGTAATATGTAGCATGGTGCATATTACACCATTATTACTACACCTAATTCAATAGATGTGTCATTTACATTGCTATTTATATAAGTGCTGCATTAAATCCAAAGAATCCCAGGAGAGGAGTAACCAGCTTATGCCAGACTTCAGCCTAATATTTAGTATGGAGTTCACAGCAGCACAAAGGCACAGAGTGGTGGGGGTTGTAAGGAGCTTCTGGAGATCTTCTAGTCCAATTCCCCTTCTAAAGCAGGTTCACCTAGACTGGTCTGCATAAGAAAGTGTCCAGATGGGTTTGGAAAGTGTCCAGAGAAGGAGACTTCACAATCCTTCTGGGCAGCCTGGTCCAGGGCTCTATCACCTTCAACATAAGGAATTTTTTCCTTCAGTTCAAGTGAAACCTCCTGTTTGTACCCATTGCCCCTTGTTCTATTACTGAGCACCTCTGAAAAACTCCAGCCTCATCCTCTTGCCCCCCATCCTTTAGATATTCATAAGCATTGAGAAGATCCCCTCTCAGGCTTCTCTTCTCCAGGCTAAACAGTCCCAGGCATCTCAGCCTCTCCTTGTCAGAGAGATGTTCCACTCCCCTCTGCATCTTTGTAGCCTCCCTTAGAGTCTGTCCAGTAGTTCCCTGTCTCTTCCTGTCCCTGTGGAGCCCAGAACTGAGCACTCCCAGTACTCCAGGTGCAGCTCACCAGGGCAGAGTGCAAATACAATGTAGGAAGGCACACCTCAAAAGCTTTAACCAGCAATTGCACCTGGACCTCTAGAAAGGAAGGAAGAAGTATCTTAAAACACACCCCTGAAACAAAAGCCAGAGAATTTAAAGAAAGTAAAGAGCACCTGGGAGTAGGGCAAAGAGGAGAGTGAGTGAACATCCTGTTTTGATGCATTCTTTCACTTATTTCTTGTCATTAAGTTTTCTTTTTAAATTTTTTTTTTCGTGGAGCATGGTATTTCAGACTGCTCTATTCCACAGAGGGCTGTGGGTTAGTATGAAATGTGCAGAGGGACAAAATTTCAAAATCAGCCTTGTAGTGCTGGCAGGAGGTTGCCTGAGGCAAACACAGCTCCTCTCTGCCCATCACCACAAAACCACAGCACCAGACATTTGCTCTTCTGAAAGGATCAGGTGCAGGGGCTGAAGGCTGCAAGTACACTGGGGCAGCACATCAGCGCTGGAGTCCTCCCTCATCAGCATGAAGTGGATGAAAAGAAGTGAACTGTAGAGCCAGCAATGACAGGAAGCTGCACAGTGACATAAATTAAATGTCTTATGGAATAGGGCCACACTAATGAGGCAGAGGCATCACACTGCCTAAAGGACTGGAAACATTTTATCTCCATAAAATAGAGCACATCCCTGGGACCTGGGTAATTAACGATGCAGGGAAAGGTACTCTGGCTATGGCTGCCTTGCTAAACAGCAAAGGCCAAGGGCCAATCTCTGGCTTCAGCTGTGTACACTGACTGTTGTCAGCAGCACAGAATCACACAGAACCACAAAATGGTGGGGGCTGGAAGGGACCTCTGGAGATATTTAGTCCAAAACCCCTGCTAAAGCACGTTCTCCTAGATCAGGTTGCACAGGAACGAGGCCAGGTGGGTTTTCAAAGTCTGCAGAGAAGGAGACTCCACAACTCCTCTGGGCAGCCTGGTCCAGGGCTCTATCACCTTCAACATAAAGACTTTTTTTCCTTCAGTTCAAGTGAAGCCTCCTGTGCTCTAGTTTGTGCCTGTTTCCCCTTGTCCAGTCAAAAAGACCCCACATCCTCAAGACCTCCACCCTTTAGATACTGATTTGGAAAGAGTGCACTGCCAGAAATCAGATCACAAAATGCTGTGGCAATTTCTGAAGCCACATTTGAGATCTAGATTAAATACAGTAAAACCTGCCAGTAGAAGATGGTCTGCATGTAGCACTTGTCCAGCTCTTCATCAGAACTGAGCAATTGAACTGTCTTTCTCCCCATATGCCTTCAAGCCAACAAAAATAAGCAATTCCA
Organism: Ramphastos sulfuratus; assembly: GCA_013399055.1. Classification (NCBI taxonomy): domain Eukaryota; kingdom Metazoa; phylum Chordata; class Aves; order Piciformes; family Ramphastidae; genus Ramphastos; species Ramphastos sulfuratus. Next base: position 62,585 of record WBNM01033742.1, on the reverse strand, counting down.
ATCAAATTTTTTTTTCTCCTCCACACAAGCCAAGGAATTTATGACAAGGTTGAAGCAGGGCAGCAGGTAACTTATTACCTCGTTTTTCAAGTGGGGAATGGGAGATATGGTGAGATCAAGTGGATTGCCAAGAGGTCACACTCTGAGCAGAATTTAACAACACAGGTTCCAATTCTGACTCACAGACTGCATTTCTGTGTGTTTTCAGATACAAATAAAATTTCTCTATCAGCAAAGTTGGAACTCATTAGTACCTGGCTCTCAGCCAATATTTAACTCCTTGGACCTGAAGAAAAAGAAGGTTTTCTTGAGGGAAATTTGGAATATTTTAGAAATCATAGAATCAAGTAGGTTGGAAGAGACCTCCAAGCTCGTCCAGTCCAACCTATCACCCAGCCCCAGCCAATCAACGAGACCTTGGCACTAAGTGCCCCAGCCAGGCTTTGCTTGAACACCTCCAGGGACAGCGACTCCACCACCTCCCTGGGCAGCCCATTCCAATGCCAATCACTCTCTCTGGCAAGAGCTTCCTCCTAACATCCAACCTAGACCTTCCCTGGCACAACTTGAGACTGTGTCCCCTCCTTCTGTTGCTGGTTGCCTGGGAGCAGAGCCCAACTCCACCTGGCTACAACCTCCCTTCAGGTAGCTGCAGAGAGCAATGAGGTCTGCCCTGAGCCTCCTCTTCTGCAGGCTGCACACCCCCAGCTCCCTCAGCCTCTCCTCTCAGGGCTGTGCTCCAGGCCCNGCCAGTTCTTGACCCATTTCAGAGTGAATCTGTCCAAGTCAGGTGCTGCCATCTTTGCCAGGAGCTTGTTGTGGCAGACAGTGTCAAAGGCTTTGCTGAAGCCCAGGTACACTGCTGCTTTGGCAGTTAAGCCTGGATGGGTTCCTTAGCAGCACCTAAACTGCACCTAAACTGCAGCACTGTTGAGATGGCAGTTTTTCAGTACCCAACTCCTTCAAACTGATTGGCATGAAGTGATTCCTGTTTGCAAAACCAAGAGAGCAGACTTTTTTTCTTTCCCAGCAGGCACCATTCTTTTAACTCTATCCTGGAGCTCTGCCAGCTTAACTATTTCCTTTGCTGTGCTCAGAAAAGAGCACAGTATGGAAGTGAGACTTAGACAGGCTGGAGGGTTGGGCAGGGAGAGGTTTAATGAAATTCAGCAAGGGCAAGTGTAGAGTCTGGCACCTGGGAAAGAACAACCCCAGGGATCAGTAGAGGTTGGGGACTGACCTGCTGGAGAGCAGCGAAGGGAGAAAGGACCTGGTGGATGGGAGGTTAACCATGAGCCAGCAATGAGCTCTGGGGGCCAAGGCCAATGCCATTCTGGGGTGGATTAGAAGGGCTGTGGTTAGTGGATTGAGAGAGGTTCTCCTGCCCCTCTGCTCTGCCCTGGTGAGGCAACTTCTGGAATGCTGCATCTAGTTCTGGACCCCTCAATTCAAGAAGGGCCTCAGGGAACTGCTTGAGAGAGTCCAGCACAGAGCCATGAAAATGATGGAGTAGGACATCTTTGTTAGGAGAAGAGCCTGAGGGAGCTGAGGCTTGGAGCTTAGGGAGATGGAGCCTGAGAAGTGACCTCATTCATGTTTATAAATATGTAAAGGTGAGTGCCAGAGGCTGGAGCCAGGCTCTGCTGAGTGATGCCCAGTGACAGCACAAGGACAATGGGTGGAAGCTGAGGCATAGGAAGTTTGATGAAGATTTTTTTCCCTGTGAGGGTGACAGAACACTGGAATAGGCTGCCCAGGGGGTTGTGGAGTCTCCCTCTGTGGAGATATTCAAGACCTGCCTGGATGCATTCCTGTGTGATCTGCTCTAGGTGATCCTGCTCTGCAGAGGGGTTGCACTGGGTGATCCTTTCAGGTCCCTCCCAGCCCCTGACATTCTGTGATTCTGCACCTGAGAGTTTTCCACCACAGGCATGCACACCTGAATTGGCAGCAGCTCCTTCTCATTCACGTTGGAGCTTCATGCACTCACCATTACCTGAGGTTTTCCCAGTTTACACACAGCTCTGCTGATAGCATCAAATGGCTGAGGCTACTGTCATCACACCCTCTAACACTCTGCATTCACTCTGTCCTCTAATAGGCATTTCCAGACAAAAAGAGAACAAAAAATCAAGTCACTTCTCTGGCCTGTTGACAACTGCCTTTATACAGTCCCCATTCTTCCCACATTCTGATGCTATTTCTTGATAAACCTTTTATCTCACAGGCATTTCTTCCTCTTTTCTCCTCTTAAAGATTTTATATTAGACATGTGTCAAAAGGGAAGCATTTTAAAAACACTTATTTTTAAAACACCTACAGAGCAGTCAGCACACAGAAATCCTTCTTTCACCTTACCTCAAAGCATCACAAGTTTGTGGTTTGCTTCTTTCTTTCTTTTCCTGGCAGTCTTGCATGTTTTGGTTTCTCCCTTATTTTGTGCTAAGCTGTTCTTTGATAAGGTTCAGATGGGAAATTCATTTCTCCTAGGACCCAATCAGGTTTTTACATCAATTAGGCTAATTGACAGAGGGTTTAACACATTTCTTAATTATGACTGCAAATATGTTCTTGGAAGAAACCCCAAAGCACAGGAGTGGAAAAAAAAAAAAAAAGAGAGAGACAAACCTCTTTTCTAGTAAAGTAATGCTGGAAAGACTTTAAAGGTAAAACATCAGGAAGGAAGTTTAGTCATGAGCAGATATGTGGCTCTTAGCCAGAAAGTCTATGTCACACCAAAACCAGGGCTGGAAGGGACCTCAAGGATCATCCAGCTCCAACCCCCCTGCCATGGGCAAGGACACCTCACACTAGATCAGGTTGCTCAGAGCCACATCCAGCCTGGCCTTAAAAACTTCCAGGCATGAGGCTTCCACCACCTCCTTGGGCAGCCTGTTCCAGTGTCTCACCACCCTCACTGTAAAGAATTTCTTCCTAACATCCAGGCTAAGTCTTCCCTTTTCCAGCTTAAAGCCATTGCCCCTTGTGCTATCACCATTACTATGATCAGCTTTCAAAATGATCATGAAAATGCAAATAATCATAGAGCAGAAGAGTAAAAAATATATATGTATATAAACATATTTTTTTATATATATGTATTAAAATATATTCTTTTATATAGGCATATAAATTAAAATACATATTTATATTGATGTGCATATATTAAAATATATTATTATATATGTATATATGTGTGTGTGTGTATATATATGTATGTATGTGTGTGTGTGTATATATATATATATATAAATAAATAAAAATAAATATCTAAGATGC
>WBNM01033742.1:45231-58996 GCA_013399055.1 Ramphastos sulfuratus | reverse complement strand
CAGTCTTTCCTATTAATCTTAAGGGAGAGTTTATATTATAACAGAATATGTATGTTAAACTATAATTCTTTATTTCCTATTTTAGGTTCCAGTCTTCCTTATTAATCTTAAGGGAGAGTTTATGTTATAACAGAATATGCATGTTAAGCTATAATTCTTTATTTCCTATTTTAGGTTCTGGTCTTTTATATTAATCTTAAGGGAAAGTTGATGTTATAACACAATACTGTATGTTAAGCTATAATTCTTTATTTCCTGTTTTAGGTTCCAGTCGGCCTTATTACTCTTAAGGGAGAGTTGATGTTATAACCCTATACTGTATGTTAAACTATAATTCTTTATTTCCTGTTTTAGGTTCCAGTCGGCCTTATTACTCTTAAGGGAGAGTTTATATTATAACAGAATATGGATGTTAAGCTATATTTTTTTATTTCCTGTTTTAGGTATTATCCTTTCCTATTAATCTTAAGGGAAGGTTTATGTTAGAATATGTATGTTAAGCTATAATTCTTTATTTCCTGTTTTAGGTTCAGTCTTTCCTATTCATCTTAAGGTAAAGTTGATGTTATAACACTATACTGTATGTTAAACTATAATTTTTTATTTCCTGTTTTAGATTTCAGTCTTTCCTATTAATCTTAAGGGAGAGTTTATATTATAACAGAATATGTATGTTAAACTATAGTTCTTTATTTCCTGATCTAGGCTCCATTCTTCCCTATTCATCTTAAGGGAGAGTTTATATTATAACAGAATATCTATGTTAAACTATAATTCTTTATTTCCTGCTTTAGGTTCAGTCTTTCCTATTCATCTTAAGGGAGAGTTGATGTTATAACACAATACTGTATGTTAAGCTATAATTCTTAATTTCCTATTTTAGGTTCAGTCTTTCCTATTAATCTTAAGGGAGAGTTGATGTTATAACAGAATATGTATGTTAAACTATAGCTCTTTATTTCCTGATCTAGGTTCCATTCTTTCCTATTCATCTTAAGGGAGAGTTTATATTATAACAGAATATGTATGTTAAACTATAATTCTTTATTTCCTGCTTTAGGTTCAGTCTTTTCTATTAGCAGAAATGCTAGGGTGCTTCTGAAATGTAAATGACATGTTTTGTCATCCTGCCTCTGTTTCCCTGGGCTCTCTGTGACGCTGCAGGAAGGCAAACCAAAAAGGCAGCTCAGTACTCTTTAGAATAACCCACAGTCAGAAAATATTTGCAGAAGAGGAACCCCCCCGAGGGAGATAGTTAACCTCAGTCTTTGCTGGTGTTTCTGAACATCTGGCCACCCTGCTTGATAAACATACTAGCAGTGTTGGGGCTTTTTTCAATGCCTGCACAAAACCCAAACAAGCAGTTTGGTGTTCATCCCCCTTAGGGATGAAGCGTTTCAAGCAGTACAGAGGAGTTCTATGCATAAATCCCTTGGACATATTTTCCACATAGCACATTTCAAACCAACACTCTAATACTCAACAGTGCTCTACTGGAGTTGGGATCAGTGTTAAAGTGCAGCAGCACTTTAAAATAAATGGGCCATGTGGCAGTTGCTGTGTATGTGTGAACACCAGGGAAGAAGGCCATCAGGTCCTCAAGTGTGTATGGTGCACACTGAATCCAACTGCCAAAATGCCATTTCCTTTCCAGCTACACTGCAGCACCATCATCACATGTCCCACACCTGTACTCCTGATAGCTTTTGCCTGGAACATCCCTCAAGGGTACCACTGGATCCCTGAGGGATGTTCCAGGGTACCTCAAGGGTACCACTGGAAGCAATTCTTTCCTTCCAAGTCCCTAATTTTGAATAGAGGAAGATGATTTTTCTCCTTTTGGAAATGAAGCCCAGTTTAGTGACTAATTTAATGACTGATTTACACCAGGATATAACCTTAGAGTTGTATTTTCAAGCTTAGCTTGGAGTTTACTAACTATAAGGAGAGAAAGGACAAAAGGATGTGCTTCTCAGAGGCTGTAGAGGCTGAAATGTGTTTCTTAGTGCTTAGTTCTTTAGTCTTGAGGTGGGTCTTTACTTCTGCTCTCTAGTATCAAATGACAGGACACGAAGAAATGGGCTCAGTTGCACCAGGGGAGGTTTAGGTTGGACATCAGAAGAAACTTCTTCACTGAAAGAGTTCTCAAAGACTGGCACAGGCTGCCCAGGGAGGTGGTTGAATCCCCACCCTTGGAGGGGTTTAGAAGACACAGAGATGTGGTGTTGAGGGGCATGGTTTAGCACCAGCCTTGGCAGAGTTAGAGAGTGGTTGGGTTTGGTGATCCTGAAGGCATTTCCTAAGCTTCTATAGCTTGGTGCCTTCCTCCCTGTTAGCTGGTGGTGCTTTGAGGGTTGTCAGGACTAGAACTGGTAGCATGCACCAAGAGCCTGGGACACTAAGCTTTGCACCACAGGCACTGGTTCATGTAGGATTTGCTCTAGATGTGTTCAGTACAGCTGCAATTGTAGAGACCTGCATCCCTACATGAGGGCTACACCCCCTCTGTGACGATGGGCAGGCTGCTCTATGCAGATCCTGGTGGGTGACAACATGTTCCTATGAAAGATGAGAACTTCTCTTCCCTGTGTTTGTTGAAGCCCAGGCAGTTGTCTGATTTCCCCTCAGCAGCTGTGAACACTTCAGCAGAAAGGCAATATTTTCTCCTGGATCAGGTGTGTCAGCTAGTGAGGTCTGAAACCATGAAAGCATGGAGAGGTGGCAGTAACAAGTCTGTCCCTTTTGGGACTGCCCAGGCTTTTCTTTATGTTGCCTTTAATGCAAGGCAAGCACTGCAGTATTGGGAGGAAGAGGCAGTGCTGCAAATTCAATTATTCATCTTCATCTCTTGCCCTGATCTTCCCTAGCCCTTCAGTGTTAACTTCTGTCTCTTCAACTCCAGCAAGATTGCATTCGAGAGATGAATGAAGCCATGGTGTACAATTGGCCTTGCAGGTGGCCTCTCTTTACACCCACCCCATAGATCACCTGAGTTTTCTTTGCCACCCTTGGTCTGCAACCCCTCACCCCAAGCCTCCAGTAACGGCGAGGCAGAAGCCAGGCAGAGAAAGGCTCAGACTGGTTATGCTCCATGTATCCACTAAGTCCCACATTCCCGGAGGGAATGTATTGTGTCCAAAAATGGTGTGGAAGGCAAAGGTAGCAGTAAGGGCCTGGAAAAAAACTCCTAGGGAAGTAACAGTAGGAACTTGGAGCCAGTCTAAGAAAAAGGCTGGCAACTGCTGTACTAAACCCTGCTCTGTCCCCTCTTAGGAGCTGATGTAAGATTTTTCCTTTGCTAATCACATAAATTTCCTTCCTCTCTTTCACACTGGTGTTCATCTGCAGAATTGCTTCCCAGATTCCACCTCTCAGGCTTATAATCTATTTTTAAAGAACACTTGGGATGATATGAAAAAAAAGAGCAGGAAGCACATCTACTGCCTCTTTCAATCTCAAGGCAGGCAGGTCTGCCTTGTTCCTGGCAGAGGCTTTGCAGGAGAAATGAAGTGTCTTAGAAATCTCCCCTGGTAGCAAGTCTTTGATTCTCCCAGTTGATTCATGCCACTAATTCCCTACTTCAGCACAGAGGTACTATCCTGCTTTGGTATCTTCCTCACTGCAATTTAAAGCTAAGATTTGCTGCCTTAGTAAAACCAGGCATTGAAGAGTTTATTCCCATTTTCCTTCCTAGGGTTCACTTCTGAAATTAAATGGATTTTCTAAGCAGGTGGCAGAAGGAAGAGTCCTGGATTCTGGTCCTTGACCTGAAAGCAGATGCTGTGCCCAGTGCAGGGTTTGGTCCTGGACTCCAGTTGGGTCTGGGCTCACACCTTGCTATTCCAGCATGGCTGCAGCCTTGCAGCCTTCCTGTCTTCACCTTCAATAAACCCTGGAATTATGAAGTCAAAAGCAAACACACCACCATTTTCTCTTTGCAGGATCAGTTCTCAGCCCTTGTTCCTTAGCTGCATAGCTCTGCAGTGCCTGATGGGCACTGTGGGGGCAGATGATCAGAACCATGTTTCACAGCCAGACATCACCTGCAGCTGACTGGAAAATCAGAGGCCAGAGGGGCAAAGAGTAAATATAGTTACTTAATTGTTCAGTGGCAGCAAGCCTAATACTTCTGAGCAAAACCAAAATATTAGATGTTAAGGGAAGTCTCCTGGTGAAAGCTCAGGCAAATGGAGGCTCCAGGCACTCACAGGGTAAGACATCAGCAGAGCAATGGCAGCAAACAGTTAATCATGCTGTCTGACAAAGGGATCTGACTGATGCCCTGAATCACCTCTGAGCTGCCTCTCCACTGCCTGTAAAGGGATTTTACATCTTGTTTGGTATAGTCTGAGTCCCACTAATCAAACATGAACAGCTCTACTCTGCAAAAGTCCCCCTTTAGATGATTAATCTCTTTGTAGATCTAACTGCCAGAGCTGGTCCTACGAAAACAGCTGTAACAGTGAAAGCAGCAATACAGAAATTCATGTTTCTTTTAATGGGAATTCATGTCTCTTTTTCTGTTGCTTGTTGCTGAGTGCAGAAATCATATTTGTACTTCAGAATTGTTCCCTGGAATAAATTGCATAATAATTCATTGAGTCACTGATTGTTGCAGTTTGTTAGACTCGCTGATGATGGCAACTACAAATCTGCTCTATTAGGCAAAAAGAAAAGCAATTGTGTTAGAGATCTTTAGAGACTCACTGAAGTGTTCCATCTTTAATGTACATTGGTCCCCAGCACAGCAAAGTGTGCACAGCAGCACCTTTACAGCAGTGCAGTGTCCAGGATTTGAGCTTGGCATGGACAGAGTATTCATATTTCAAGGAATTATTGAGGCTGGAATAGACCTCTGAGATCATCAAGTCCAACCTATGACCTAACACCACCACATCAACTGACAAACACCATTCTGTAATAAGCAGCTTGACAGCACACAATTCCTCTGGTTTTGTTTGCCACCAATGCTAGAGAAGTGCTGCCAACCAAACTGCAGCTGACTAAGCCTGCACTCATCCCAACATGCTTCAGCAGTTATAAACTGAGGCTCAAAGAAATGTTCTGCTCCTCAGCATTTCCTGGATGTGTGGAAAATTCAGTTTAATTGTGAGAGACAGTTGTCCTTTACTGGCAAGTTAGCAAAAGACTTCTTTTAGCCTTGAATGGTACTGGACTCAGTTGAATTTCACTGTCTTTTGGATTCTTAATAGCAAATACTTAAAATTTATCACACTTAAACAGAGGCTGTTGCAAGGTTAAAGGTACAGCCTGGGACTGACTATCCTCTAAATGCTCATCTGTCTGCATCACTGTGTTCATGGAATCATAGCAAGTCGGGGCTGGAAGGGACCTCAAAAGCTCATCCAGTCCAATCCCCCTGGCAAAGCAGGACCACCTATACCAGATCACACTGGAATGCACCAAGTGGGTCTTGAACACCTCTAGAGAGGGAGACTCCACAACCCCCCTGGGCAGCCTGTTCCAGTGTTCTGTCACCCTCACAGGGAAAAAATCCTTCCTCATGTTTCCATGAAACTTCCCATGCCTCAGCTTCCACCACTGCCCCTTGGCCTGTCATTGGGCATCACTGAGCAGAGCCTGGCTCCAGCCTCTTGGCACTCACTTTTACATCTTTATAAACATGAGGTTCCTGTGCCACTTGTGTAAACCTAGGAGGAATCAGTGATGCTTCAGCTTTGTGCTAGGTTTATGACTTCTCTGAAATGATTTTTGGTACTTCAGCATTACACTGATCTTGTGACCTTCCCTCAACAGATGGTGTAGCTGTTCCAGTAGCACTAACAAAAAGTGTTAGCTTTGTTGGGCTGAGTGGTAGAGCTCAGCAGCATTTTCATTCTCGTGCTTTACTTGCTGAAGAACATAAATTCAAGCTGATTCAAACTGCTGGTCGATTTGTGTGATGTTCAGTGAATTTGTTTCAGTTAATTCTTTCCTAAAAGAGTTTCACACAGTTTTACAAAAGACAGCAAGAAATGAAACTATGAATGAAACCAAACATTTTCCTTTCTCTTGGCTTGAAAAGGAATCTGAAAATCAAACATCTCTGCAATTCCGAATGCGCTGCAGCAAACATAACCTTGACCTGTCCCCTGATAATTCTCTTTTTGTGCACTGTGAATATCCTGAGGCAAATCTTTGCTTTATTGGACGTTCTACAGCACCCTTGCATTTGTTTCCAAAATGAATACAATAAATACTAATAAAGAATGCCAGTGATCACCAATATATTAAAAATAAAATAAAATAAAGCAACATTTGTATGCTTACAGTGGGTTTGGCAAAATGATTATGCAAGATGTGATAACACAGTCCATACAAAGTTGTTTTTCAGCACTGTGAATTTGCACCTGGTATTTCTTACTCTGGCACAGATAATCTGTTTGCAAATAGCAGCATTGTTCTTCCCTAATTTATTTTCCTATCGGAGACAAAGTCAACTCCTGCTGCTCTTGCAAGAAAATAGAAAAGTTTTCTCTTGATTTCCAGCTGTACATTTTTTAAATCCCTTTTCTTTCTTTTCTTTTTTTGGGTGAATAATCCTTCAATTTTTTGATTACATCAGTGCTCACACAGTGCCTATGCCCTGTTACTGTTTTCAGCTATCCCTGACAAGCAGATAAACCCAAAAACCTTAAGCAATTGGGTATGAGGATGCAAACTGCATCCAGAGGGAAGAAACTGGCAGCGTGTAGAGAAATGTATCATCCTACAGGATTGTCTGAGATGATGAATTACATTTAAAGAGTACTTAAGTACCCTTGTAAAGAGAAGATTTTATGAAAGCAATCTACATCTTTCTGTCCCTGGTATTTGGAATGTCTTCTGCTTTCCTCCATTATAAACCAGCTATTACTGGTTTAAGTGCTGATACGATGACATGATTTGCTTTCTTGTTCAACAGCTGTTCACAATCTGTTACTGCAGATTATTTCCTCTCTAAACTTCTATTGAGAGAGGGTCTAGAGTGCCTTAGACCTTTTTCCCTGGAATGATAAAAAGAATAATTCATCAACACGATTCATATTCATCTCTCTCTGAGACTGTGCCACTCTAGCACATGGAGAAAAGAGGAGTGGAATCTGGCAGTGGTGTTTCTGAGTGTTGCATTAGCAGGCTGTAAATGAGAAGCTGTGATAGACACAACTGAAAGCCTATTAGAAAAAAAAAGTGAGAGAAGGAATATTTTTAGCTGTGATAAACATAGTGTATAAAAAGGCCCAAGAAAGTAGGATAAAATCAGTGATGCCAGGAAGATTTGCATGCAATTACAATTTGGTTTGCAGGTAACTTCTGACTGAATGAAAATCCAATGCAGATTCCAAATTATAGAGGAAAAAAACAAAGAATGTCTCACAAAGCTGCTGGACTTCCATGCAGAGCAATTTATTCATGTCAGAAAAGACTTTCCTAGAGGAAAACAAATGCAAAATCTGACATCATAAGACCAGATATTGGACCAGGGGAATGTTACTTATGCTTTTCAGTCATCCCAAGAGGACACTATCTGCACACTCAAGATGAAACTTGAGTAGAAAAATCCTCTTTCCTTTATGCCACTTTAGTCTGCTTCCATTTCCTTACTCTTTTTTTTTTTTTTTTCCCTTTTAAATTTTTTTTCTTATGCTAGTGGACAGCTAACCTGGGAATAAGTGCAATTGATGTACATCCTGATTCCACTTGATAGTCTAGAAACAGAAAAATACAGCAGCTCCAGGAGGATAGCTTGTTCAGAGACTAAAAGAACTACTTCTTTAACCTAAGCCCAGCTACACAAGCAGAGAGAAACACAACTTGGGGGAGATGTCTGCTCCAAACCCTCCTTTCTCACATGAGAAAATAAGATTTCAGTTTTGTACTTAGTAGGCCAAGTGTAAATGACAGCAAACCACCACTCTTTTTAAAGATGAAGAGGAATGACAAGACCTCCAACTGAAGACTCTTTGAGAGTGTCCAAATGATTTAGTAGCTTATTGAGTTGGAAGGTGAGAAATTCTCTGATGTGACATAGACATTTCTTTTTCTTTACTATATTTTTTCTTACATTGTGGGTGAAATGGGAGCAAGTGGCAGCACTTTAATAGAAACTGGAAAGTAGATACCTCTGCATTTGTCTTTAAACTGAAAGCTGACATATTTACAGAATCACAGAATTAACCAGGTTGGAAAAGACCTCTAGGATCATTGACTCCAACCTATCAACTAACCCTTCTAATTAAGTACACCATGGCACTAAGTGCCTCATCCAGCCTCCTTTTAAACACCTCCAGGGATGGGGACTCCACCACCTCCCTGGGCAGCCCATTCCAATGCCAATCTCTTTCTCTGTGAAGAGCTTCTTCCTAACATCCAGCCTGAACCTGCCCTGGCACAGCTTGAGACTGTGTCCTCTTGTTCTGTCCTTGGGTGTCTGGGAGCAGAGCCCAACCCCACCTGGCTACAACCTCCCTTCAGGTAGCTGTAGAGGTCTGCCCTGAGCCTCCTCTTGTGCAGGCTGCACACCCCCAGCTCCCTCAGCCTCTCCTCACAGGGCTGTGCTCCAGGCCCCTCACCAGCCTTGGTGCCCTTCTCCAGACACCTTCAAGCACCTCAACATCTTTCTTAAATTGAAGGGACCAGAACTGGACACAGTTGTTTTCTCGAAATGAGGGCAAGAATTAGCAATAGAGGAAATGCCCATATTATTTATCTGTGCTGCAAAAGGCAGTTCTCCTAAAAGAATATCATTTTCTGAGGCTCAGTTTCTCATAGAACAGCACTTTTAATCCAATGAGGAAAAAAAAGCAGAACTGGCAGTGCCTCTGCCCTGCTCTGACAACGGCTCAGGGTTTTGAGCACATCAAGAAAAATTAAGAAGCAACTTCCCTGCTATNTGGAGAAGAGAAGACTGAGAGGGGATTTAATAAATGTTTCTAAATATCTGAGGGCTGGGGGTCAGGAGGCAGGGGACAGGCTCTGCTCACTTGCTGCCTGGGACAGGACAGGGAGCAATGGATGGCAGCTGCAGCACAGGAGGTTCCAGCTCAACACAAGGGGGAACTTCTTGACTGTAAGGGTCCCAGAGCACTGGCACAGGCTCCCCAGAGAGGTTGTGGAGTCTCCTTCTATGGAGCCTTTCCAGGCCCATCTGGATGTGTTCCTGTGTGCCCTGAGCTAGATTGTCTGTTCCTGCTCTAGCAGGGGGAATTGGACTGGATGATCTCTTTGTGTCCCTTCCAACCCCTGACATCCTGTGAGCCTGTGGTCCTGTGCCTCTTTTTCTTTTCCTTCTTAACTCAGAGAAAAGAGCAGCTCACTGTGACAGTCACTTTCTGCTGTTGCAAGTGGCTTTCAGGGTAGATGCAATCCTGGGAGAACCTCTTGCACTGCTGAATGTGACATATTAATATTCCAGTCAGAGCCACAGAGAATTAGTGAACAGTGGCAATACAAAAGCAAGGTGGGAAGCATCAGAGCAGGATATATTTATTTATTTCTCTAAAGCTGAATAATACATGAAAAACAATGCCAGCTCACAGCTTAGCACTGTGTGGTGTGTGCCTCATTAAATAAGAAACATGGACAGGAGATGCATTAAAATACCTGTGGAAAATTGAAAATGGGCATCACACTGAAATCAAACCAGTGTGAATTCAGATTTGAAAGGAACAAACCAAAGTGGCTCGTTTAGAAGCTGTAATTTCACATGTAGCTCATCAGGACATAAAAGTGAACATGGGGGGAAAAAATGCAAGTAGATGTGGTACTACACAGTGCTCCCAGCAGCCCCCTGATCCATCTCCAGTCTTGGAATCCAAATTATTTACCTATCATTTAAGACTCTCCATAATTTGTAGTGTCATGTGCTGCTGCTGCCTGTTATGTTACTGTGATACCACAGGGATTTGATCAGTAGCTGAGCTGCTTTAACTCAATTAAGTATACTTGACAAACTGTGTGATACTCTAAGTTTCACAGAATTATTTTTAACTGTGACAAGATGACACATCATTGTCTCTTGACTGCTAGATTGGCTGATACCAGCTGATAGGAGAGGCTATCTTGGTTGATAGGTGCACATAGCAGTAGCTGAGAATGCATCATGCTATTAAGCTCCAACAATTGCTTTACTGCTGTTATAAATGTCAGCTCCAACCTACAAGGAAAAAATATTTCACAGCAGGGCTCCTGCTCATACTTCTTTGGACATTAGGACTTGTTTTTCTAGCAGCCTGGATATTCTGAAATGTGTACAGAGCTGAGAGAATCACAGAATCACAGAATACATCCAGTTGGAAAAGACTTCAAAGATCCAGTTTGATCCTTGACTCAGCACTGAAGAGTTCAACACTAAACCATGTCCCAAAGCAGCAGGTCCACAGGCTGCTTGAACATGCCCAGGGATGGTGACTCCACCACCACCCTGGGCAGACCATTCCAGTGTTTGAGAACCCTTTCAGTGAAGAAATACTTCCTAATATCCAGCCTGAACCTCCTCTGGTGCAGCTTGGAACCGTTTCCTCTAGCCCTGGCACTTGACACAAAGGAAAAGAGGCTGCCCCCTCCTCACTCCAACCTCCCTTCAGGTGTTACTGAATCAGTTATCCTGACTGCTTAGATGGAAGCTGGTGGACAAAAACCTCACCATGAGCCAGCAATTTGCCCTCCTGGCTAAGAAAATCAGCGGTACTCTGGGGTAGGCAAACAAATGTGGGGCCATGCAAGAACACCATCCTGCACAGCAAAAATAAATGAAGCTCTAGTCCCTGGAGTGGTCATGTAATGTTCTTAGCTGTGGGGCTTCTTCACCTCCATCCTAACCCAAATCTGTGTGTGTGTCATTAGTCAGATGGGTGAAAACCCCATTTGCCACCCAGTTATAACACTTGTCTGTCTAAATGCCTTCCTTGGCGTGGCACATCTAAACTAAAACAAGAGGGATGCAGCCTGCGCTGCTGACTCTGATGGTGAGAGCCCATGGCTCAGTGAGCAGTACTGCTGCATGGGAAAGTCTGTCACAAAGAGGCTTGTGCTATTTCAGAGCTGCAAATGAAAAGAAATGGAGTTCACATGCTGCAGTGAAGCAAATCAAACCCCATAACGTTTGTATTAATTGCCGAAAGCAGATAGTGCCTGGGAAGCAGAATAGGGGGTGGAAATGTAATAAATCTTCAAGCTTAAATTTGGAAATGAGCCCAGGTTTGGGGGACTTAAAGCCTAGTAGGACTTACTTTTTAAAGTATAATTCTATCAGGAAAAAAAAAAAAACTAATAAAAATCAGTCTGAGAAGTGTATTCCAGATCTTTGTTAATTTTTCTTTGGCCTTTAGCCAAACGTTAATTGAAGCTCTAAGTACTATTTCACTGACTTTGATACCCACTGAGAATTAAATGGTCTTTTTTATACCAGCCAATGCTCCCTGTTTTTTTTTTTCCTTCTTCTTGCTATTTAAAGATAAAATTAGCACAACGTCGCTGGAGCCCTTATTGAAAATCCTAAATGAGGACAGCAAATAAGCTCAGAAAATATAACTAACTCAATTAACTAGTTTGCTTCTCTGTTGTGGGCTACACAGGAGCAATGCTGCCAGGAACACTACTTCTGTAAGACTTTAAAATGACTACTAAATAATAAAAGAGAATTTAAGCATAATTTCCCCTGCCACTTAATTATTTAATGGCAACAAAGGGCAACAGAGAATCACAGTGCTCTTCATTATACCTAATGTACTTATTACATGTTCTATTTAGGATAAAAATACACAGAAAGATTTAAATTAAGAGAAGAGTGATTTGGAACTATTCTGGGCTTTTACCAATGAAAAGAAATGTCAAAATAGGGTGAAACATCACCGTGCAGTGATGCTGGACTCATTTCCTTTCCTGCTGAAGAAGCGGCAGCGCAGATCAGGCAGAGCCAGGTGAGGTAGCTGATGAAGGCAACGGAGGAAGGAGTCTCCACCAGTAAGTGTTTAGCAACACAATTACTGCTGTTGCATCCCAGTATCATGTGCACATCAAAGACCTGGCAGAAGTTCATGCTCTGAGAGGCAGGTAGCCTTACAGCTCAGAAGCTAACAAGAGGCTGACTGTTTTCTCACTTAACTGGGGTGAAGATTCGACTGCGGCGTGTTAGGCGACTGAGATTGTGTGGCTTTGTTCTGTTAAATTGGCAACAGGAGGGAAGGGAAGCGGCGTGAAAATATTTGGGTGATGCTAACAGCAAAGGAGGGGGGAAAAAAAACAATCCAACCACAACAAACCAACCCAAAATACAACAAACCAAAGAAAGAAAAGTAGGAGCAGTGGGCAGAAACATCTGTCATTCCAGTGCCAGCACATGACCTCTCCTTTTCCAGTTTCTTTTCCCTGCCACCTAGGGATCATTGCCTTTTTCTCTCCTGTGAAGCTGTGCTGCCCACATGTCATTAGCTGGGGTGGCTTTACTGGCTGCTCAGAAAAGCTGTTTAAGAAAGGAGTTCAGAGAGCTCCTAGCAATTATGTCACGAAGCCACACGGCGTCATTTGGAAGGCTTTTTAGTGCTGCTAAAAGTTGTGTATTTTATGCAGTACAGACAATGTTGCTTTTGTTGAGAGGAAGGGCAAAGGGTTATGTTGTTTGCACTGAATCATTTGCTCAACATTTCTGCTCGCAAGCCAAGAAAGTAAGAAAAACCAGAGGGATAGTATTAAAATGAAGGAGCATATCTGCACTGAGAATCAATACAGCCACACAAACAAAGGTTTCAAAAAGAGATGTAGAATATATTGACAAAATCAATTTTCTGCTGCTATAGCTTTAGCTGTTTTCATGAGCAGATTTCAGATTTCTTTTTTTTTTTTTTTAACAAAATGTAATGGCATGAATCTTTATGCCTCTCTTGGTGAAGTTATACAGCCAGGGGGAGGAAAACAAGCTGTTTGTAGAGCCATTTCTAATGGCATTGCATGGATTTTCAAATCCTTGTTTGATATAAGGATATGTTATGGAACAGGCTGCACAGGGAGGTGCTGGAGTCTCCTTCTCTTGAGACATTCAAGACCCATCTAGATGTGTTCCTGTTTGGACTCCCCTAGGTGATCCTGCTTTTGGCAGAGGGATTGGACTCAATCATCTCTGGAGGTCCTTTCCAACCTCTAACAGGTTGAGGTGCTCAAAAAACATGAGTCTGGAGAACAGGTCTCATGAGGAGCAGCTGAGGGAACTGGGGTTGTTTAGATGGTAGAAAAGCAGGATGAGGGGAGACTTTACTGCTCTCTACAACTACCCAAAAGGAGGCTTTAGTGAGGTGGGTGTTGGTCTCTTTTTCCCAAGCAACTGGTGATAGGATGAAAGGAAATGGCCTCACACACTGTGTCAGAAAAGGTTTATAGTAGATGTTAGGAAAAACTTTTTCACCCAAAGGGTTCTGAAGCACTGGAATAGGCTGCCTATGGAGGTGGTGGAGTCACCATTGCTGGAGGTGTTAAAAAATGTGTACACCTAACACGTGAGGAGATGGTTGAGTGGGCACAGTGATGTAGAGTTAACAGCTGGACATGACGTGCACTCAGGTGTCACAGTGTACAAAATCAAATAGTGACTTCCTGATATTTAATCATACTTTTTAAGGCACAGATCATAGAATCATAGAATAGTTCAGGTTGGAAGGGACCTCAAAGCTCAGCCAGTTCCAACCCCATGCCATAGGCAGGGACACCTCTCACTAGAACAGGTTGCTCAAGGCCTCATCCAACCTGGGCCTGAACACCTTCAGGGGCGGGG
>WBNM01033742.1:22615-45215 GCA_013399055.1 Ramphastos sulfuratus | reverse complement strand
TGTGGAGCACAGAAGCACAGAATGTGATCTTTGATCACATTCTGTGCTTCTGTGCTCCACAACCTCCCTGGGCAACCTGTGCCAGTGTCTCACCACCCTCACTGCAAAGAACTTTTTCATAATAACTGATACATTGCTTGATGACTATAGAGGTTTTTTGCCAACCTTAATGATTCAGTGATAATTTTCCACAAAGAGGCAGCATTTTCTTTTCTCCTATTCCACATACACACACAAGCTCAGAAACATGCTCCATAGATCTACACACTATTTGTTTCCCAGGCTTTTCAAATCAAGCCTGACACAAATCCAGGCAAATCTGCTAAGCAATAATTCGAGCTTATCAGGGCTTAAAACAAGCCAACTTTTTGATGTAGTGAGGAGAAACTTCTTTACAGTGAGGGTGATGGAGCATCAGAACAGGCTGCCCAAGGGGGTTGTGGAGTCTCCTTCTCCTGAGACATTCAAGACCCAGTGGTTGCATTCCTGTTTGGACTCCCTTAGGTGATCCTGCTTTTGGCAGAGGGGTTGGACTCAATGATCTCTGGAGGTCCTTTCCAACCTCTAACTTTCTGTGGGTCTGTGATTCTGACAGATGACTCATGCCAGTCCAGCCTAAGCTGAGTTAATTTCTGGTAGCCCAAGAGAGAGAGAAAGAGGCAGCACACAGAAACAGAGACACTAACCTGTCAAATGCCAGCCCACATGAAATGTCCCTGGTGAGTCCACAGCACTCTGGATAGAAAGTGAAGCAGTTGCTCTGGTGTTTTCACAGAGCTGCTGCTGGGATTTTCCTTTCCTGCCTTTTCCCATGAAGGCATTTGACATATGGTTCTAGTGCTGCTCAATTACACATCTCTCTTCCACCTCACTTAACATTTTTCATTTATTTGTCATTTCCCATTTTTAACTAGAATTATACTTTATTCATCCTTCCACGCAGCCTTATGTTATTAATTTTTATCAGGGAAGGGGGGAAAAAAAGTCTATTATTTGTGAGGAGAGAAAGTTTAATCAGCACAGAACCTGGCTGAGAATGAGATATGAGTTTCCCATTTTAAATGGGCTGATTGGACACCAACATAGTTTTTTCCCAAGCACTGAAAATGTGTTTAAAACTATGCCATTTGATTAACTTGTAAAGTCTGAGAGTAGCTGGCAAATTCAATTATGGATTCAAATTACGTTACTAAATTGGTCTAATTTTTAAAAGTGATGAATGAAGTACATTAAAAGAAAGGGATAATAAAGGTCTAAAGAGGAATTGGCAAGGATCCTATTAATTAAAACTCGATGAACATATGCATATCTTTGCTGTCTGAATGGGTGTGCAGCTACAAACACGTCGGGGTGCATATAAAAATCCAACTTTACATAACGCTTCCATTACACCAGATTTAGTTTCCTACTTGTTTGTAATTCATTGGAATGCACATTTCTGATGGCAAAAGATATCAGAAACCTGTTCCCAATATTGCCACAAGCAATAACTCTATTACCCATGTTAGGATGCAGTGACTTTCCTGGAAGACAAAAAGCTGATCCAAAATGTATTGAAATCTATGCAAGCTGTAATGATGTATGGCTATAATAAAGTTTTTTTTTTTTTGGGTTGGGTCAACAGCCAAAGTGAGGAAGGGATCCCCTGGAATAGCTCTGCAAGGTGCAGCAATGAAGTTGCTTTCCAAGAATTGNTGGAATTATAGAATCACAGAATCACAGAATGGTAGGGGTTGGAAGGGACCTCTGGAGATGATGTAGTCTGCTAGAACTTTCACCACTTGGGTTCAGGCTGTATTTTAATTCCTGCCTTCTGTGTCAGTGAGGTTTTATTGCCATTTCCTTTTTGTTTGTTAGCTTTTGTTCGTTTCTTTGGGGGTTTTGTTTGTCGTTTAGGTTTTGTTTTGTTTTTCTCAAGGATGGGAAGAAGCTCCTCCAAGAAAAGTGTTTGAAATCAACACTAGATCTGGTGTGGATTTTCACACCTCGCCGCTTGTATCTGAGCCCTCAGTCTCTGATCAAGGTGATTTCCTGCACTAAGAGCCACACCTGTTGTCTTACACACATACCAGCTCCCAAGCTTAAAGCTGCATTTTCAGTACATCTCTGTTTTAAGTGGAATGAGCATTTATGCCTTGAACAGCCCTCTGGAGGAATACAGTTAGCTACCTTTCTCCAATAACTTCAAATGTAGCACCTATGTTTGGCAGACTAGATCAGGACCTACATCTTAGCCCTTTTTATCCAGTTTTCTTTCTGCAGAAGCTTGTTCTCATCAACAGCTAAAAAGCTGGCACACTTCCCTGTAGCTGGTGAAGAAGAGTACCTGCCTGCACTCCTGCAAAGCACAGAGCCAGCTCCTTGGGGATGCCCCTGCTCTGACAGATGCGGTGTGCAGCTCCTGCAAACACTCAATTACAGTTTCAAGATGAGAGATTTGAGTTTCAAAGGTTGGCACAAGCAGACCTCTAACTGTTTATATGTGGAGCATTTTCAGAAAATAATTGCTTTGTAGTTTTAAATGATTGGTAAGCAATAAAGGGGAAGGGAAAAAAAAAAAAAAAGTGGGATGCATTGAGTCCCTGATGGGTGAGATTTAAATGGTGGCACAAGGAGAGGAGATGTGATGTGCTCTGAGGTAGGTTTTTTACATGATGGAGGCTGGAGATTAAGGGAGGGGCACAAACTGACAAAGCCAAACAAATGGTTCTTGTCAAAAGCAAGCAGAGACAGCTTGTGGTTGCCAGGGCAGACATTCCACTAGCCAAATATCTCCCAATCCATAGTACAACCGTTGAGTGAGAAGAGTGTCACATAACAAACATGACAGTTGGTAGCCTGTGAAAGGATGCTGCCTCCTGTCAAATGAGTCCTTGATTCACCCAGTTTAAGAGCAGGAGCTTTCTCCATACTCGTTCAGGCATCCTTGCTTCCTGCTTCAGAGACTCCATCTCCTGGAAATAGCCTGTCAGGTCCCATCTGTTTTTTTGTGAAGCTGCCAGCCCCCTGAGAGAGGGTTCTCCATTCCCATCTCCTGTCTGATGCTGGAAAACCAAAGGGGAATAACCTCTGTAATCTGCCAGAAATTGGTTTTCTGAATGCAAGGACTCTGCTTCAGGGAGCTGCAATCTACCATACTTAGAGGAAAATTAGTTTTCTAAGTACAGTGCTTTCTTCTGCTGGCTGCTTCAGTCCTCCATCTTTGCCTGTGCTCCTGCTCCTCACAGTGCCTTTTGTGAGAGCTTAAGCTTAAACAGCTCATTAGCAAGCAAAATCCAGAGCACAAAATTTCCTGTTCCAGCTGATATTGTGAAGGGTAGGAAATGATGGCAAAGGAACTACCAGGGACTCCTTTTGCCGTGGCAATGACACTAAAACTTTGCCTGAGCAGTAAGCAGGCTATGGCTTGTGTAATTAACAACTGTTGTATTTGTCAGTACCTCAAAAACAATGAGCAGGTGTCCTAGTTGATATGACAGAGTCATTAATCATTGGAAGAATTCCTTCAGATTGATTCATCAGTCAAATAATTGTGCCCTCGCTATGGCTTTATGGAGGGCAATAGTTTTACACTGTGGATTTGGAGCACAGATAAAGTGGCAGCCTGTGCCCTTAAGGACTTGGTATCCAAATAACACAAGGCAAGCATACACAGAAAAGACAACACAGAGCAAAAGCTGAGGAGAAGGATTTGACATGAGAACAAAGAGAGTTCCAACAGAGTTTCACTTTGAGATGTAGCTTAACAGCTGTGGTGGTGTCTGGTCAATGGTTGGAGTCAATAACCTTAGAAACAATTCTGTGACTCTGTGAAAGAGGATTTTGGAACAGAGAAATGTTGCTAATGGGAAGGAGTTGTTAGAAAACAAAATATAACTGGCATGACTAGGAGAAAGGTTAAGGTTTTAAGCTGAGAGAGGGCAGGTTTAGACTTGGTATTAGGAAGTTCTTCAACACCAAGGTGGTGAGACTCTGGAACAGGTTGCCCAGGGATGTTGTGGATGCCTCCTCCCTGGGATTGCCCAAAGCTAGGTTGGATGAGGCCTTGAGCAGCTGAGTCTAGTTGAGAGGTGACCCTGCCCATAGTGGGGAGGTTGGAGTAGATGACCTCTGAGGTCCCTTCCAACCTAAGCCGAATGCTTCTATGACCAGAGTCATTTCCACAAATTCAAATGTTTGAAGAGTTGCAAGGCAAAGTAGAAGGCTTCAGGGTGATTCAGGAAACACCAAAAAAGAAGGTGCAAGAAAACCAGCAGCATTTGGCCTGCCAAAGAGCAAGAAAGACAAGAGAAAGGCTAGAGAAATAGTTGAAATAATATAAACCAGTTTTAGAAGTGTGAAACTGGGATCTCAGAAAATGATAAGAAGAGAAAGAGGCTGCCCAGTTTAATAAGCTACAGCATCTACAGTGAGGGTGGTAAGACACTGGAACAGGCTGCCCAGGGAGGTTGTGGATGCTCCCTCCCTGGAGGTGTTCAAGGCCAGGTTGGATGAGGCCTTGAGTGACCTGTTCTAGTGGGAGGTGTCCCTGCCTATGGCAGGGGGTTGGAACTAGATGAGCTTTGAGGTCCCTTCCAACCTTACCATTCTGTGATTCTATGATCCGTAGTCAGCAGAGGAAGAAAGAAGGGTGACCTAATGTGCTACATGGAAAATTTCCAGAACTGAGAAGGAGGGGACTGCCAGGAGATTAAATGGCACAGGACAGATGGCCTCTCTTGTTGGCTTTGGTTGTTCTGCCTTGTTTTGTTGTTTTCTTCCTTGAGAATTAAGCACTTTGCTACTTTCTTGATGGATGATTCATCCTCAGACAAAAACTCTTTCTCATGTGTCATCACTGAGCCCAGAGTACAATATTGCCTGGTTAATTCATTATGGGAACTGAATTGCCTTACGGCTTCTTGTGAAACACTATTGGCAGTGTCAGCCATAGGGGTTTGATGCTGATTGACCCCTGAGTTGTTCTAATGCCTGTGTAATGTCCATATATAACAATGGCTTTGTTGAATTTCTACAACTTAGTATCCAGACAGCACAGGTTGGCTCTGCAGCTGAATGCAGCCAGATGAATGACAAATTCTTTACATGTCATGTTTAAGTTCTGCACCACAACAGCTGAAGGTCTCTTCTGTATGGACTGCAGTGAGCTCTGCTTCATTAATTTCTAAGAAATACTGTGACTGTGAGGCAGTCAACCCAGTTAGGCTTTATGAAATCATTATATACAAATTCACACATCTCTGTATGTTGCATATGTGGATGTTCTTGCTTCCTTCTAAATGTGCTCTGTGCACTGTGTCTCTACCCTGCCACAACAGAATATAATTTTGTAGGAATATAGAATACTACATCAGAAGATAAGAATAGAAGCCCAACATCAAGAATCTTAGCTGACCTCAAACCACTTCCAAGCAGATTTAAAGCTGCTGTCTGTCCTCTTTCTGTCTATGGAACAGAGATGCAAATGAAACTTGCAAATGAAACTTTAAATGAAACTTGCAAACAAAACTTTAAATGAAACTTGCAAACGAAACTTTAAATGAAACTTGCAAACAAAACTTTAAATGCAACTTGCAAACGAAACTTTAAATGCAACTTGCAAACAAAACTTTAAATGAAACTTGCAAACGAAACTTTAAATGCAACTTGCAAACGAAACTTTAAATGCAACTTGCAAACAAAACTTTAAATGAAACTTGCAAATGAAACTTTAAATGAAACTTGCAAACGAAACTTTAAATGCAACTTGCAAACGAAACTTTAAATGAAACTTGCAAACAAAACTTTAAATGCAACTTGCAAACGAAACTTTAAATGCAACTTGCAAACGAAACTTTAAATGCAACTTGCAAACAAAACTTTAAATGAAACTTGCAAACAAAACTTTAAATGCAACTTGCAAACAAAACTTTAAATGAAACTTGGAAACAAAACTTTAAATGCAACTTGCAAACAAAACTTTAAATGAAACTTGCAAATGAAACTCAAAATGAAACATCAGAGGTCTAAAACTATGTTAGCTTCTGTTACAAACTCCTAATGCCTACAACATCTATTTGTACTCTAAATCTTGAGGACTCTTGCACTATTGAAATTCTCTAATGTCTCCATGGAAACTTGATAGCACCCAGAGATGGAAGATGTTACTACTGCTGGCAGCATTTTCATAGAATCATAGAATGGTAAGGTTGGAAGGGGCCTCAAGGATCATCTAGTTCCAACCCCTGCCATAGGCAGGGACACCTCCCACTAGAACAGGTCACTCAAGGCCTCATCCACCCTGGCCTTGAACCCCTCCAGGGAGGGAGCAGCCACAACCTCCCTGGGCAACCTGTGCCAGTGTCTCACCACCCTCACTGTAAACAACCTCCTCCTAACATCCAGATTCACTCAGGTTGTCTGGACAGAATATCTATCTTGAATCCCAAAATCTTTGAAAGTCTCCATTGCACCAAAATAATGCAAAAAAATTGACAAAGAAGATATTCCTAAGCTAGGCAATGGTACCAATAAAAAAAAAAAAAAGCAAAGCAAGCTCTGAAAGAACAGGATAATTAGCACACAGCTCTTCAAAGGTATCAAGAAGCAGACACCATTTGTATGGAAAGGCAATTACTAGAGGGAAAGTGTGAGTCTGGCAAGGCAGCACACACTGCTGTCCTATGCTTCTCCTGTAACCGGTATCATTATGTTACCTAACGACACCAATTATTTAAAAATTAAGCAGACAATACTGCATACTTCATATTTATTATATTCAGATGGATTTGCTATCTGCAGCACTCCAGGGCCACTCATCCTTTAATCAATTCTACGTATGCCTTCAGTATTTTCTCTAGGGTTGTATTTTTTTTTTTTTTCAATGCTTACTCTTTTAGTGGCGAATCTCAGGCATAAAAAATTAAAAAGGTCAATTTTATGATGAAACACGTGAGCCTGGATATTCTAAATGGCACCCTAGACTGCAGAAGCTAATTGCTTTTTGACAGAAGAACTCTCTTAAGTGCTCACACTGGAAACAGGTTCATGCAAAAAGCAGGATGTGCCTCTGCTCTGCATCCAAGCCTGCTGGGATTTGCCGAGATGAGTGACGCTGTGAAAAACAGGAATCACCTGGAGCCTGTTAATATTGTAATCAAGTGCAAGGACAATTACAGCTGTCTTAATCCATCTGTCTGGATGCATCCACTCCACTTCCAGTCACCTGCTTTAGTCACAGGTGTATTATTATGGAGATGGTGTAGGGACAAAAAAAGAAATGCAGCTCCATGCGTGTTCCAAATGGCTGCCTGCTCTCCCATGGCAGTCTGCATTTGGAGCTGTAGTGTGGTCATCTGTCAAGAAGGAGAGCAAACAAAGGCTCCATATTGTATGAAGTACTGCCAAAGTGCTTTTGTGTGTGCAGGCTGGCTGAAGGGTGCTCGAGTTTATGTGAACAGGTTGCAATTTCATGGAATCATAGAATTGTTTCAGTTGGAAAAGGCCTCTAGGATCATCAAGTCCAAACACTGACTTAACACCACCATGGCCATTAAATCATGTCCCAAAGTGACATGTCCATAGGTTTTCCAAACACCTCCAGGGATGGTGACTCCACCACCTCCCCAGGCAGCTTCTACAATGCCTAATCACTTTTTCAGTAAAGAAATGTTTCTTAATAACCAATTTAAACCTTCCCTTGTCCAATTTGAGGTCATTTTCTCTCATTTTATCAGTTGATACTAAAATAAGTAATAGAACAAAAGCACTCTATTGTGGTAACTTGTGTAAAACTCAGTAATGAGTCCATTACAGAATGGAGTGGATGATCTCCAAAGGTCCCTTTCAACCTTCCTCCCTGCCCATGCTGGGATTCTGTGGATGCTGAATGGAGGTTATGTTAGGTATTTGGAACACTAGAGNGCTCTGGACAGCCTGATCTAGTGTGAGGTGTCCCTGGGCATGGCAGGGGGGTTGGAAATGGATGATCCTTGTAGTCCCTTGCAACACTGAGTGATACAATGATTCTATGATTCTATGCTCTAGTTTCAAACCATTCCCCCTTGTCCTATCACCATATGGCCTTATAAATAGGGCAAATGTCTAAACACCTGAAGTCAGAGGAAGAATTATAAGGCTTCTGAATGACCTGAAGGCTTCTGAATGACCTGCATAAGTGACCTAAAAAATGCCACTAAATGACTCTGTCAGATGGTTAATGGTCTAAGTGGCTTTCAATATCCTCTTCAAAACTTCCCCTGAGACACATTTGAAGCTTCCAGTGCTGAGTCAGTTTCTCCAGGGACCTATGGATGGGACAGAGCCTGTTGCTCTTAAGCATGCCAGTGCTGAAGGAGATGCCTTTGTGTTGCTCTTATCATGCCAGTGCTGAAGGAGATGCCTTTGTGTTGCTCTTATCATGCCAGTGCTGAAGGAGATGCCTTTGTGTTGCTCTTACCATGCCAGTGCTGAAGGAGATGCCTTTGTGTTGCTCTTAAGCATGCCAGTGCTGAAGATGCCTTTGTGTTGCTCTTATCATGCCAGTGCTGAAGGAGATGCCTTTGCAAAGTTCAGCCCAGAGTCCAGAGCTGCTCTGAAATCAAGCTCCCCAGATCAAACACTGCTCAAGTGCTGGGCACTAGCTAATCTGCTGATGACAACTGTCATCTGTGGCTGTTCCTTGTCTGGAAATAGGATTGATTTTGTTAATCTGGAAGGACACCAACTCTTGTTAGTCTCCAAGCTGGGATCATACATCTCCACCATCTGAGGTCGTTCCTGGTAAGCATGCAAAAGGAAAACACCTTTGTGTGACTTTGCAAACTAATCTGTTGTGTTTTTTTCTTTTTAAGGTTCTGGGCAATGACACAACAAGAAAAAAACAAACCAACAACTCATTTCCTTTTTCTTGCTTGTGTTAGAATCACAGAATCACCCAGGTTGGAAAAGACCTCCAAGATCATCAAGTTCAGCCTATAACCTAACACCATGACATCAGCTGAGAATCACAGGATTAATTGGCTTGGAAGAGAGAGGTCATTTAAGCTGAGCCCCTCTCTACAACAAGCAGGGACATCCCTAACTAGGTCTTCTAGTGCTCTTCTAGATTGTTTTAATCAAAAGGAATCAGCATGTGTAAGGAAGCTAAACAACCATGGAAAAGGAGCATTTCAGGATAGAAAATACCATGCACTGTGCTGAGATTTTGTTCATCCTTGACATTTAAAAGTCATAGGATTAAATGACTACTACTTCTGGCAATTTTTAGGCTCTTATCATCACAGTGAAACCCCCTCCCCATTAGCAGTACTACTTTCAAGATCAAGAAGAGCTTGGAAATGCAGTACAGATGTTTCACATGCAGCCAGTGTCATCATTTTTAACAACACTAAGCTCTTCTACAGAGCTTCACAACTCATAAAGGTGTAAATGCACAGACAGCACTTGGAAAGGACCTGATACTTCAGAAAATGGCAATTCTGTTTAGCTCATGCAGCTTACATTCCTGTAAAATTTGCTACATCATTATATTCTGATCACTGCAGCAGGAAGCAATGGTCATGGTAAAAGAGAGCTAACAGCCAGGGCAGAAGTCCTTTTCTTAGGACACACAGGGATTTTAGAAACATCTCTGCAACACACAAAGTCACTGAAACCTAAAATGCAGGTTCAGACTGAGGAAAAAAAAATAAAAAAGGAGATGAATGCTTTTGAAGAAGAGATCAACTCATGTAGTTCATAACAGGCAATGTTTGCAAGGGTCCACTGCAGTCTTTGAAATGTATCTGAGCTATGTGTTTTGTAGGACTGGAATCTAGGCACAGTGAAATTTCTACAGACATCTCTAAGGGAGAATCATGAAGCTGCCATTTGAAAAGGAGACAACCATCACCAGCTGATATAGCAAATGCCAAGTGGCTATTTAGCAGTGCCAGCACATGCTAGAGCCACACAGGAAAAATACCTTCCCCCTCCTTCTTCTACTTGGATCTAAATCTTCAGGAAACTAAATCACTTCCTAAAAGCAGGGATGGAGAAAGCAGTCTATTATTCCCTGACAGACCACAAAGTATTGTCCATATTGACAATCTGTTTTGTTTAGACAGGCTGCAGAAGCTGTAAATCCTATTAACCTGTTCAAAGTCAAATGGAGACCTTTAGAAACCAGAGCAGCTATTACAGGTGGTGGTGAAGGGAGGCTGTATCAAAGAAAGGTTAAATGGAGGCACCAGCTATTAGATTATGCACAGTTACAACTGGAAAAGCCCCCCAAACCTTTCTATCACCTGCTTTTGCTCTTCAGGATATTAATTATACCCCCCAAG
The DNA here is from genome assembly GCA_013399055.1 of Ramphastos sulfuratus. Lineage (NCBI taxonomy): Eukaryota > Metazoa > Chordata > Aves > Piciformes > Ramphastidae > Ramphastos > Ramphastos sulfuratus. Next base: position 34,911 of record WBNM01033742.1, on the reverse strand, counting down.
TCTAACCAGCTGACCATTCCAATAATATCCTCTGCTCCGTCAAGGCTAATTTGCGAGATAAAAAAATCAATTTTGTGCTAACAGGAGCACTGTGGAAAATGCTTATGTTGTGCTATGGTTTTACTGATGCACACTTGCTCTACACAAAGCATATGGCACTTTGTGTGTACAGACCACTCGGGAGAGTTACTGTAATTATGTCATGATGTGCTTATTGTTATGGATTCGGCAGCCTTTCTGCATCTCTACCTGCTTTGTTCAAGAGCAGCTGCTAGCTTCAAGCTGTTGCCTGCTTCCAGCAGCAGAAGCTGAATGAAGGAGTGCTTTCTAGGGAAGACATGTTTTGAAGCAGACATGCTGACAATAAACCAATTCACCAGGGAGGCATAACATTGACTGGATAAAAGTCGAGTAATCATTCCATGATAATTTACCGAAACTAGGTGCAATTTGCTTTAAAATAAAAATTCCCTCTGCTGCTGAGATTGGACTTGGAGGCCTTTAACTGATAAAAGTGTGGCATTTGCTTTTATGAAGTAGTCGATCTTTGGAGATTCATTAAACTTCATTATTTCTTCTTATGCATGAGTGACTATTAATACTTATTCACTGGATGAGAGGAATGGGAAGAATGGGATTGTCTGAAGCAAACCTCGGCAGTCCTTCTCTTCCACCTATGCTCTCTGCTCATCACAACTGAATACATTGAGTCAAACAATGAAAGAAAGCCTGGGGGAAAGGGGGGATGCTGCAGAGGAGCCTCCCTGGGACTGCCTCCATTTCTGTGGCTGCTTTGCAGTGTGGATCAACTGTGTGTGGTCAGTTTGTACTTTCCCCAGCTTCTGTGGGAGACAGAAGGACCAGAATCATAGAACCATAGAATGGTAAGGTTGGAAGGGACCTCAAAGATCATTCAGTTCCAACCCCCTGCCATAGGCAGGGACACCTCCCACTAGTACAGGTCACTTAAAGCCTCATGCAACCTGGCCTTGAACCCCTCCAGGGAGGGAGCAGCCACAACAGAGAGGGTCCCTGGTCCACCGCTACATGTTGCCCAAGGAGGTTGTGGCTGCTCCCTCCCTGGAGGTGTTCAAGGCCAGGTTGCATGAGGCTTTAAGTGACCTGTACTAGTGGGAGGTGTCCCTGCCTATGGCAGGGGGTTGGAACTAGATGATCTTTGAGGTCCTTTCCAACCCTACCATTCTATGATTCTATGATTTTATACATCCCACCAGAGCACACAGAGAAAATGGGACTATTTGAGCTGCAGTTTACCTAAATCAGAGACAGAGAACTGTGTTTGAGCCCCAGATTTATTTTCCCTTTAGGGAAAAAAACCTCTTCTTTAGGAGAGTATGTGGAAAAGGAAACTGTTAAGGAATTAAGAAGAACAATAGGTGCAAAAATGCCAGAGATTCCTCTGCTGTGTTCTAGTCCCACCCTTCTTGCTGGAAATGGCAGCTATTAATATTTTATTGGCTTGAACCTCGAGGGTAGATTTGAGATGTCACTACTTGATCAGTGTCTACATATAAGGAAAAATAAATTCTGTCATGTCGATGTTGAATTCCCATCTATGGCAACAATCGTTACCAGCAGACAAACACTCCTGTGGTGGTGCAGATGCCTTTGTTTTTTTTTTTCCCTCAGGTTGTGTCTATGCACACATGAGAGATTTGTTCACAGAAAAAGCAGACACCCAAAAATAAAATGCGGCAGACGAAAACTCCCAACATTTAATTAGTAATTTGTACACATTGAATTACACAGAGTCACAGCAGGTTAGGGGCTGGAAGGGACCTCCAAAGCTCATCCAGTCCCACTCCCCTGACAGAGCAGGATCACCTAGAGCAGATCACACAGGAATGCATCCAGGCAGGTCTTGAATATCTCCACAGAGGGAGATTCCACAACCGCAGCCTGTTCCAGTCTTCTGTCACCCTCACAGGGAAAATACCCCTCCTCATGTTTCCATGGAACTTCCTATGCCTCAGCTTCCACCCATTGCCTCTTGTGCTGTCATTGGGCATCACCCAGCAGAGCCTGGCTCCAGCCTCTGGCACTCACCTTTACATATTTATAAACGAGGTCACCTCTCAGGCTCCATCTCCCCAAGCTAAAGAGCCCATACTCCCTCAGGCTCTTCTCCTAACAAAGATGTCCTACTCCATCATTTTCATGGCTCTGTGCTGGACTCTCTCAAGCAGTTCCCTGAGGCCCTTCTTGAATTGAGGGGTCCAAAACTAGATACAGCATTCCAGAAGTTGCCTCACCAGGGCAGAGCAGAGGGGCAGGAGAACCTCTCTCAATCCACTAACCACAGCCCTTCTAATCCACCCCAGAATGGCATTGGCCTTCTTGGCCCCCAGAGCTCATTGCTGGCTCATGGTTAACCTCCCATCCACCAGGTCCTTTCTCCCTTCACTGCTCTCCAGCAGGTTGTCCCCAACTTCTACTGATCCCTGGGGTTGTTCTTTCCCAGGTGCCAGACTCTACACTTGCCCTTGCTGAATTTCATTAAATCTCTCCCTGCCCAACCCTCCAGCCTGTCTAAGTCTCACTTCCATACTGTGCTCTTTTCTAAGCACAGCAAAGGAAATAGTTAAGCTGGCAGAGCTCCAGGATAGAGTTAAAAGAATGGTGCCTGCTGGGAAAGAAAAAAAGTCTGCTCTCTTGGTTTTGCAAACAGGAATCACTTCATGCCAATCAGTTTGAAGGAGTTGGGTACTGAAAAACTGCCATCTCAACAGTGCTGCAGTTTAGGTGCAGTTTAGGTGCTGCTAAGGAACACGTCTTTAAAGTCCCCCCAAACATATCAGTGGTGCCTGAGCATCCTCTCTACCTGTCCAACCAGAGCTGAAGATAACATCTATTAAATAGTGCTGAGAATTGGTTGATGTCCAGCAAGAATACGTTCAAAGAGCAGATTACCTGATTTCAAGAGAGAGTCATTTTCTTCAGCTGGATGGAACAATGATGATTTTCACTAATAAATACCACCTGTCATTGAAAATCTGGGCTTCAGGTGGAAGCTTCAGCACATTTACAACAAAAAGCCATCTCAGACCTCACTCTCCTTCAAACTGCAGCACTGCAGAAGTCAGAGGACTAAGAGGAATATATCTGCAGAAGGTCTATTTTCACACATTGTTCTGCATGCTCCATAAGCACTAAAAAGGCAGGATTTTTCTTTCATTTGCCTTCCACATTACTAGGTTACAGTTCATATTCCCATCCTGAACTCCAAGCTGTGGGGCCACAGCATGACTCAAAGGACTAGCTGGAGATCTGGGTAGTGTTGGACTTAACACATCTCTAGGGAACACAGACAATGTGTGTAATTATCATGGCACCTAGGATGTACAGAAGTGTAAACAGACATCACAGCAACTAAAATAACCCCTTAAACAATGAACTGAGGCCTCTTGCTTCCAGAATTGGAGGTGTTTTCTGAGGTGTGGAGCACAATTGTGCCCATATACTTGGCACTGGTGAGGCCAAATCTCGAATACTAGAATCATAGAATGGTAAGGTTGGAAGGAGACCTCAAGGATCATCTAGTTCCAACCCCCTGCCATAGGCAGAACTAGAACTAGAACACAAACACAAACAAGAGCACAGAAAGTTTCACTTGAACCTAAGGGAAAAAAAAATTTTTTTACTTTGAGGGTGACAGAGCACTGAACCAGAGAGGTTGTGGAGTCTTCTCTGGAGACTTTCAAAACCCACCTGGACCTATCCATGCAACCTGATCTAAGTGAACCTGATCTAGAAGAGAGGTTGGATTAGATGATCTCCAGAGGTCCCTTCCAACCCCTGACATTCTATGACTCTATTTATGACTCTCTGATTCTGTGGTTCAGTTTTGGGGCCTTCTCTACAAGAAAGACATTGAGATGCTGGAGCAGATCCATAGAAGGACAACAAAACTGGTTTGGAGAACAGATCCATTGAGGAGCAGATAAGGGAACCAGGACTATTTAATCTTGAGAAAAAGGAGGCTGAGGAGAGAGCTTCTCAGTCTCTACAACTACCTGAATGGAGGTTGGAAGCAGGTGGATATTGATCTCTTTCACCTAGTAATGAGTGATAGAACAAGAGGAAATTGCCTCAAGTTGTGTGGGGGGAGGTTTAGATTGGAAAAATTTCTTCACTGAAAGAGCTCTCAAACATTGGAACAGGCTGACCAGGGATGTGGGGAAGTCACTGTCCCTGGAGGTGTTAAAAAACCATGTAGATATGGCACTTCATGACATGGTTTAATGACCATGGTGGTGTTGGATTGACTGTTGGATTCAATGATCTTAAAGGTCTTTTCCAAACAAAATGATTCTATGATTCTAAATGGAATCCATTCTAAACTGTGTGGAATCTCTTGAAAACATAAAAAGCTGTAGAGGTAAGGTCAGAAAACCCCAATCCAATTCTATGATTCTAAATGGAATCCATTCTAAAATGTGTAGAACTTCTTCAAAACATAAAAAGCTGTAGAGGTAAGCTAAGAAAACCCCCAATCCAATTCTATGATTCTAAATGGAATCCATTCTAAAATGTGTGGAACCTCTTCAAAACATAAAAAGCTGTAGAGGTAAGGGAAGAAACCCCCAATCCAATTCTATGATTCTAAATGGAATCCATTCTAAACTGTGAAATCTCTTCAAAACATAAAAAGCTGTAAAGGTAAGGTCAGAAATCCCCAATCCAATTCTATGATTCTAAATTGGATCCATTCTAAAATGTGTGGAACCTCCTAAAAATATAAAAAGCTGTAGAGGTAAGGTCAGAAACCCCCAATCCAATTCTATGATTCTAGATGGAATCCATTCTAAACTGTGTGGAACCTCTTGAAAACATAAAAAGCTGCAGAGGTAAGGTCAGAAACCCCCAATCCAAGGCACCCAACCTGTGTATAGCTGGGAAGTGTTTGCATCCAGCTCTTATGCAATGACACTGTCAGAAAAGGCAACAGGACTGTGCTAGCACCACAGCTGTGGAATAATTTAAATCCCAGCTGTGAGAGGAAGCAAGTGAGTAAGGCAGCACCACCAGTCAGCACAGCACCACCAACACCACATAGCCCCAGGACAGCCACGAGGCACTGAACCTGGGGAACCATAGTCTCATTGCGGTATCGCATAACTATCTACCCTGCAGGGTCAGCCAGAACCAGAGCTCCCTGAGTGAAGGAATACATATCAGATGGTCAAAGCAAATTCTCAGGAAGCTTCCCTCAGGCCCCAAAGTAATGAGTCTAATAGTCAGCTCTTGGTTATCACAATTCCAACTCCCCCCTCATGGTAAAANGCTATTTGCCTTTGTGAGTGCAAGAGGATGCATGAGGCTTCTCCCAGGCTCACCTCCTTCTACTGCTTTTTGCCTGGCATTCCATCAGGGAAATAAACCTCTCAGAGACAATCCTGTGTGCATGGGTCAGGTAACTCTGCTTAAAGCTGGCTGCTCTCCACTGAGTCGGAGCAAACTTGTTTTCAGGCAGTTAACACATAACTTAGCTTTCTATGAGGCCAGTTCATTAAGAAGGGAAGCTTTTAGGGAAATGAATGAGTACTGACAAAGAGTCCTGCTCTTTAAGAAATTGTTTATGCTTTGATGTGCACAATTTGGTTTTCTGCAAGGAGCAGTGAAGAAATGCAGGTAAACTTTGAGAGAAGCAACAATGGGTAAGATGTGGAGGCACACAGAAATCTCTCCTCACACTAATCCTTCAAAACACCACTGACATATGCAATAACAGCAATCCACTGTGCTCTGAGGTGAGGTCAAAGATGTCTGAACCTGATGTTGCTCCTCTGCTAATATGGCATGGCAGTGTCATTCAATTAGCACTTTACAATGATTCATATCTCTTCCCATTCTGCTGATTTTGCCCAGCTCTGCAGTGAAAAATCAGCTTTCCTAAAGTGCCAACATATATCATTAAGAATCAATTGTCTTCAATCATTGCCAACCCTGTCCTGAGCTGTATCAAAAGATGGGTTGCCAGCAGGTCAAAGGAGTTGATTCTGCCCCACTATTATGCTCTGCTGAGACCTCCACGTGGAGTACTATGTCCATCTCTGGGGCTCCCGACACAAGAAGGACATGGATCTGTTGGAGAGGGTCCAAAGGAGGTCACAAAGATGATGGAGGGCTGGAGCAGCTCTCTTACAAAGACAGGCTGAGGGATTTGAGGCAGTTCAGCCTGGAAGAGGAGGTTTTGGGGAGGCCTTCCTGTACCTGAAAGGGGCTACAAGAAAGCTGGGAAGGAACTTTTTATAAGCACCTGTGGTGTAAGGAAAAGGGGCAATGGTTTTAATCCAGAGAAGGGTAGGCTTAGATTGGGCATTAGGAAAAAGTTCTTCACTATGAGGGTGGTGGAACACTGGAACAGGCTGTCCACAGAAGTCATGGACCCCTCACCCCTGGATTATTTAAAACCAGGCTGGATGAGGCTTTGAGCAACCTGGTCTAGTGAGAAGTGTCCACGGCAGGGGGCTTGGAACCAGATGATCTTCAAGGTCCCTTCCAAATCAAGCCATTCTATGATTCTGTGAAGATTGTGTTGCCCTAGAGAGAAACTCTCCCTTAATTAAATAATATTACTGTTCCCCATTAGCTTCAAAGAGCCCAAATTTGATTGCAGAAGCCCTTGCCTCCTTTCTCACCCCTAAATATTCTCATCACAACACATGCACAGGCAGAGACAGCTGCTGCATGAGGTATGTGCATGTGTGAGGAAGAGGTGGAGGCTGCTGTCAAAAGGAAGGTGGGGAAACAAAATTAGCAAGGGTGAATCTGAGTGAGAGCTTTTATGTGCAAGATGTGCTTCCTGCACAACTGAAGACCTTTGCATTGGTAGAAAGGGAAGTGGCATCTGGCTTCTTGCTGCAAATAGCTGCACTACAGGCCAGTTTTGGTCAGCACAAAGGAGTTGAAGATTGGAAAGTTAAGGATGGTAAAGTGTTAGTTTACTGCTACATCTGAGGGTCAGACATTTTGCAAGAGCTGTGGCTCTTTTCATTAGCAGCAAGTAGATCTGATCTGTATCTTCTTTCTTCTTTTCAGTACATCACATTGTATGTATTTTCAGCACAGGAATGGGATATGCTGGTTTATTAGCAGAATCCAAAGCTTTCATCAGCTGGTGACACTTTCTAAAAGGTGAGTATTATCCATCTGAACTCAGTGAAGACCTTTGATAGAGTACAAGTTCTTAGATTGCTCCTTGGCTTGAATCTTTGTAGCTCCAACAAAAGGACCAGCCAGTTTACTTTTACCATTTCAACCTGTACAAGCCAGGGCTTGACTTATATTTTTTAATGTATTTTACTCATGCATAGCTTGAGACCCACAGAAACACCCTTTTACTGTTTGCTTCATTTCTAACAGCATCAATAGTTAGGCAGCTTTTACTTCCCATGTGTTTCCATGACTCCTTCCCTCCTATCCCCTGCCTTGGCTCTTCTGTCCCTCCTCCTGTCGTGCAGCTACCTCCACCCACTGCTCACTTCTTTTAATCCTGCTCTCATGCTTGCTCGTGTCTTTGTAGAATCTGCAAGTCTCTTCCCAAATGAAACAAACAAACAAACCCAAAATAAAACACAACAGTTAAAAGGGAAACGGATAAAAGAGTGTGGATGTACTCTCCTTTTGCCTTGCAGAAAGCTTTTCTGCTCTAACAGAAGCAGTTTTATAAGCTTTCTGTTCCTTTAACCTCTGCTGCTCTGCTGATTCCCTCTTGATTTCTCACTCAGTGACTCTCAACTTCAGAAGAGCCTCTCTCTGTGCCACATCCTGTCCTTGCCTCTGACCAATGCCTCGGTCTAGACTGAGCTCATCCGGAAGGCTACTGCAGAGATAATTTTCCACAGCTTGCTTTATCCCTCCATTTCTTCTCCTTAGTTTCTTCCAGTGAACTTCAACTACTCCACTCACCTACAAAGCTTGTCCCACCCTGCTGTCACTGTGAGAGTAGACCACTGATGAGCCACCAGCTTGACGTCAGCTACGCAGCAAACATCAAACATTCACACACTGTCCTCCTCTGCTGCCTTTTAGGAGAGTTGTCCATCAGGCAATGCAAAATTTGCTCATTATTCTGCTTCACAGCCCTTCTTAGGGCTTTTCTAGCAAGCTGCAAAAAAGCTGGCAGGGATCAAACAGGAGGTGCACTGAAACTGCAAACTAGCATTCCCTCGCTGTTTTCCTGCCGTTCCCCTCTTTCCTGATTCCCTGGTTTTGCACTTTGAAAGTTAGCTCTTTTGGACTGGAATTGCTGCTATGCTTTGCAATCATGGTGTCCTCAGCACTGCTGGGGGCTTTTAGGGTCTAAAGTATGAATAAACAATCCAATAAAAAAAAAAATCCTATGGGAACAGATGATTGCCCAGGGAGGTTGTGGAGTCTCCTTCCCCATAGACTTTCCAAACCTACCTGGGTTCCTCTGCAGCCTGCTCTCAGTGACCCTGCTTTAGCAAAGTGGTCAGGCAAGATCACAGAATCACAGCAACATGCAGCTTGGCAAAGACCCTCAGGATCACCAAGCCCAACCTAGAACCCTGCTCTGCAAGATTCACCTTACATCATAGCCCTCCGCACCACACCCAACTGCCCCTTAACCATATCCAGGGTTGGGGACTCCACCACCTCCCTGGGCAGCTCATTCCAGTTCCTGACCACTCTCTCTGTGAAAAACCTTTTCCTAATGTCCAAACTAAACCTCCCCAGCCTCAGCTTGAGGTCATCCCTCCTTGTACTGTCTCCAGAGGTCCCTCCCAACCCCCACCATCCTGTGATTTTGTGATAACTCAGTACTCTCATCTCTCCACGTGGGCATGAAACTGTTTAATGTCACCTGTGCTATGCTAACAGGAAGGTTTTTAAGAGTACCCAATTCTAATTATTATTAATCCTTCGGAGAAGCAGGGAACGTTAATGCCATTCTACTGTTCCAAGTGCTTAAATACATACACAGACCACCTTTCTGCAATATTTGATTACCTTGCAGTGTTTAATGGAATTATCCTGGCAACATCTTCCTGAAATATTTAAGAACCATTGTTTATACAGCACGGAGAGTAATTAACGTGAATTAAGCACTCTGCCAAAGGTCATCCTCTAAGTCTGTAGCAAAGCAGAGATTTCCAAGCTGGCATCCTTACTGCCTAAGTGTATTATTGCATCTTAATAACACAGTTATGCTTTGGTGATGTTTTAAATCAGTCTGACAGCATCAGAGTTGGAAAGGTACTGTGCATGCAGGCAGAATTGCAGCCAGCATACATTTCCCGCAACTGCTACGGGTGGATAATTACATATTACACATTTTAAAGCACAAAATAATAATTGCAGTGATTGCATGAAGTATAAATACAGGAAGGAACAAATGGGAATTAGGACTAATGCACAGCACATAAAAGTCAGTGGGTAGGAGCACAGTGAGAATGGTCAATGCTTTTGTGCAATGGGTTAGTTATGGTTTTGTTTATTCTATGTGTATTTTACCATCAATAATGCAGATATAGTACATTAAAAAAAAAAAAAGTTTTTCCCCAACCGAGTGCTGGGCTGCAGCAAGAGCATGTGGCCAGGAGGGCAAGGGAGGGGATTCTCCCCCTTTACTCTGCTCTCCTCAGACCCCATCTGGNCTGGAATAATACGAGACAGTTCATTTTTTCAAGGGTTAGATAACTAAAACCCAACCTGGCTAAGGTGATGCCTTCACATTAGTCTTATTCCCATAGCTCGGGCACTTAGTTGCACTAAAATCAATAGACTTGTGAGTGTGTAAGTGAGGAGTAAAAGACAGGCATAATAAATACTTTTAATCCTGCTTTGGCAAATAGATATGTAATTCTGTCACACTTATCTCCAAGGCTGATCTTTGATTTGCATATTTTCAAAGTTTTAATCTACAAATGGATTTCAATTTGTCGACTTTTGCAAGAAGAGCCTTGTGGGAGTTTGGGGCAGGTCATGCATAATCATAGAGTGAAACACAGGGAGAAGGAAGATGCAGACAATCAGAGCTCCATNCTTCCATGTCCTTCCTGTGCTGGGGCTCCAGAACTGTACACAGTATGAAATGCAATTACCATCATTTGAGTTCCCTTGTACCACAGAAAGGCCTCACTGTACCAGATGCCATCCACATACACAGGCTGTTTGAGAGACCCAAAATCTCTTTCTCTCTGCAAGCAGCAGCATCATATCAACTGAATGTGAAAAATGATTGGGAAAAAATGTAATCATGCTTTCATCTCCATAACACTTGGCAAGAGGCACAGAGAGAGGGCAATAAGGGTGGTGAGGGGGCTGGAGCACAGCTCTGTGAGGAGAGGCTGAGAGAGCTGAGGGTGTGCAGCCTGGAGAAGAATAGGTTTGGGGCAGACCTCATTGCTGTCTACAGCTACCTGAAGGGAAGTCGTAGCCAGGTGGGGTTGGGCTCTTCTCCCAGGCACCCAGGGACAGAACAAGAGGACACAGCCTCAAGCTGTGCCAGGGCAGGTTCAGGCTGGATGTTAGGAAGAAGTTCTTGACAGACTGGCATTGGAATGGGCTGCCCGTGGAGGTGGTGGAGGCTCCATCCCTGGAGGTGTTTAAAAGGAGGCTGGATGGGGCACTTGGTGCCATGGGATAGTTAATTAGAAAAGTTAGGTGATAGGTTGGACTCAATGATCTCAAAGGTCTTTTCCAACTTGGTTAACTCTGTGATTCTGTGAAATAACTTTCCCAAGAATGGAGAGGGTCCAGAGGAGGGCCACAAAAGTGATCAGTGGGCTGGAGTACCTCTTCTACAGAGTTGGGGTTGTTTGTCTGGAGAAGAGAAGGCACAAGGAAGGGCTCATAGCAGCCTTCTAGTACCTGAAGGGGGCCTAGAAGAAAGCTGGGAGACACTGTTTACAAAGGCTTGTAGTGATAGGATGTGAGGGAATGGTTTTAAACTAGAGCAGAGTAGATTAAGACAGGACATTAGAAAGAAGTTCTTTATTATGAGGGTGGTGGAGGTGGGCATTGGTCTCTTCTCTAGTGACAAGGGACAGGCTGGCCTCAAGCTGCATTAGGGGAGGTTTAGATTGGATAGTAAGAAAACAGTGTATACTGAAAGAGTGGTCAGGCCCTAGATCAGGCTGCCCAGGGAGGTGGTGGAGTCACCATCCCTGAGGAGGTCCAAAAATCTTGTAGCCATGGCACTCTGGGACACAGTTTAATGGCCATGGTAGTAGGTTGATAGTTGGACTCAATGATCTTAGAGGTCTTTTCCAACAAAAACAATTCTATGATTCTAACCTCAGCCCTGCAAACACTCTACAGAATTTCATAAACCAGCAGCAAATCAAATCTCCATTAGTACCACTGACCTCATTCTTTACCTGGAACGATTCTCTCCAGAGACCTGTAATTTAAGTATATATATCCTAGATAACCCAGGAGTCCTGAAAATGAAATAGCTTCTCTGATATAAACAGCAAGAATCAATAACCATTATGTAGGTAAGGACACTTTAATGTATGAGGCATATGGGTATCCAAGTCATGCCACCACCAGACCAGTTCATTTTCCTGACATGTAGGCACCAAGGACAGGCAGAGCTGTGTTCCTTGGAGAACACTTTGGGTGGGCCAGGTGCCTAAGATGCTCCAGGTGCTCAGGGTACTCACTCCAAGACACTGAGGTGATGGAGTGTGTCCAGTGAAGGACAATGAAGCTGGTGAAGGGTCTAGAGAACAGGTATGGTGAGGAGCAGCCAAGGGAAGTGGGGGTGTTTGGTCTGGATAGATGGAAGCTGAGGAGAGACCTCATTGCTCCCTGAAAGGAGGTTGGAGTCAGGTGGGTGTTTGTCTCTTTTCACTAGTAACAACTGATAGGACAAGAGAAAATGGCCTCAAGTTGTCCCAGGGGAGGTTTAGCTTGGATATTAGAAGAAACTTCTTCACTGAAAGGGTTGTCAAACACTGGCACAGGCTGCCCAGGGAGGTGATTGAATTCCCATCCCTGGGGGTGTTTCAGAGAGGCAGAGATGTGGTGCTGAGGGACATGGTTTAGCATCAGCCTTGGCAGACTTACAGAATATTTGGACTCTATGATCTTAAAGGGCTTTTCCAACCAAAATTATTCCATGAGCATGTTATTCTGACATTTCATACATCTGTAAGTAGAACTTCTCTGGAAGTGAAAAGTTCAGCAGAGAATTTGGCCCTGTATATGAGCCCAGCCTCTCCTCTCCTTTTCCTCTCCTCTCCCTCTCCCTCTCCTTTTCCTCTCCTCTCCTCTCCTCTCCTCTCCTCTCCTCTCTTCTC
>WBNM01033742.1:0-22552 GCA_013399055.1 Ramphastos sulfuratus | reverse complement strand
CTCTCCTCTCCTCTCTCCAAAATAAATTAATTAGCTGTAGTCAAATCTCTCCAGCACAGAACTGAATGCATAACTGTTGCTGTCAAAGTGCAATCAGCTAAGATATCACCTTTACAGATTCACTCATGATATTTATGAAGAGTTGGGAGGGCAGAAAAAGAGGGAGTTGTTCCATAGAAATACCTTCCCCATATGTTCCCCCAGAGCCCAGGGTTTCACACAAAGCAGAACAAATCACACTCTTAGCAATTTTGTTCCATTCCATACAGCTGCATGCTGCAGGTCATGATACCCTCAACCCATGTTTGGTTATTTTGCAGCACTGCAGGCTGCAAAGCTGCACTTCAGAACAAGATAGATTCCCCTCATTCCCATTCTCTCTTCTTCACCTCAACCTCTTGTTTTTCATCTTGCTGGAAGAAGATGGTGATGTATAGAGAGAAAGTGTTAGCAACGTAGCTCAGCCTCAAAAGAACCAAAAGGAAGGAGTTGATATGAAGTGCAGAGTGGAAGCTGACGAGCATGGTATGTGGCATTGAGATTTTGGTGGTGTAGCACTTCAGGGAGGAAACCATCAGTAAAACCGAGTGAAAAACCAGTGGAGGAACTTTCAAAACAGACCTCCATAAATGTGGAAAAAAGATCATCCTCTGAGCAAGGAGTAATGCACTGACATGGGAAGAGCTACAAGACAGACATATCTGTACTTGGTATGGTCATGTATCTGTAATACAAAGTTTGATTTACTGATAGGCTCTACCTAGGCTGCAGACCTCTACCATCGACTCCCAATGCATTAAGTGCTCTGTATCATGGGACAAAGGAGTGACTGTGGATGCTTTGCAGCTCCTGCTATCACTGGGGGGTTATTCCAGCCCAGCTTTGAATAAATAAATGCTAAATACCCAAATTAGGATAATCCTTGTTTTATCAGAGCTTCCTCCTCCCCAATTAGTTCTCAATATTGACTCATTTTGAAGATTTTTCTAACCATTAGCATTTAGTTAAAGTACAGAGACCACCAAACTGAATGTTCCATTACTTCAGTGTGAGTAAAACCAGCAATTTTGTCCAGTTGTTTGTTTATCCCAAGCATAATCCTGTCCTTAGAAGTTGGCAAAGCATCTCTGCATCACCACCTCCATCTCTCTTCAGTCTCTCAGGCCTGTGTTGTGCAATGAACACCACCACTCTGCACATTGTGGACTTTCCTCACCATTGGGGTCATTTCTGCTTCCAGATTGCTTTAAATATTACATTTAACAGTAGGAGAAAGGAAAACTCTTCAAAGTTTCATTCTTAAACCACTAAAATCAGACATTTGGAACAGCATTCCTACAGTTCACAGTTTGGTGCTGTTGGTTTTAAACACTCAGTTTGGTGCTGCTGGTTTTAAACTAGAGGAGGGTAGGTTTAGGCTGGGTATCAGGAGGAAGTTCTTTACAACGAGAGCAGTGGAATACTGGAACAGGTTGCCCAAGGACATGGTGGAGGCTCCATCGCTGGAGACATTCAAAGTCAAACTTGATGGGGTCCTGAGCAACCTGATCTAGTTAGAGATGTCCCTGCTGACTGCAGAGGGGTTGGACAAGATGACCTTTGAGGGTCACTTCCAACCTGATGCATTATCTGTAATTATCTGTAATTCTCTTTGTTTCTAGGACATGCTGCTCTAGAGAGGTAAGGTCTCAGGGACACTCTGAGTATCCTATGCCTCCTCGGCAGTGTGTCTGTCTGCAATCCTTGAAATATTCCACAGCCCACCTTGAGCCTTGTTTTTTAGACAGTATAAACCATGGGGTTTTATAGTTTTTATCTCAGCTGCCAGAGTCTTTCCACTGAGTAATCCACAGCAAATATCACATCCATGGGAAGCTTCACCTTCCGCATCTTACTGGCGAGCTGTACAAAACACACTCAGTATCTTGTTTGCAAAGTCAGATAGAAGTGGTCTTGAGTGAAGCTGAAAATCTTGTACCTTGTATCAGTGGGCAACAGAAAACACCCTCAAAACCATGCTGTAGTGTCACCAGTCAGGCTAGATCAACATTAGTGTGAACACAGAGAAACACAAACAGAAAGCAAGTCACCAATTTGTAGCTTGCAGTGCATAGTTTTGCAGTTAAAGTGCAAGATCCACTTAAGTGCCCGTAAAAGAAAATTGAAAGGAAAGATTAATTTCTTTCTGCTAGCTGGAGATAAATCTGATCTAAGGCTTGGGCTTGTTGAAAACTAGTTTGCTGAAAATCAAGCACTATCTGCTCTTTTAACTGGTGGTAGATGTCACTGAGCAGGGCCAGGTAGTTTCTCACCACATTTAATATGATAGTGAATCTATGCTAGCATTTCTTTTAGGGAAAGAACTCTCTGATCTCACTGGAAATGTGAAAATGATGCAAGCAATAGTTTCAAGCACCAGGTTTGGAAAACTGACCTTTACTTACACTGTGTAGGACTCTACCTACGATAATCTCATTTACAGTAACACAAATGGAAATATAAAACCAGCTGCAGTTGTAGCTTGTGGATTAGTGATAGTTTGTTCCCTCTGAATCATTTCTCTGCCTTGCAAAGACTGACCTTAGAATCATAGAGTGGTAAGGTTGGAAGGGACCTCAAGGATCATCTAGCTCCAACCATAGGCAGGGACACCTCCCACTAGTACAGGTCACTCAAGGCCTCCTCCAACCTGGCCTTGAACACCTCCAGGCAGGGAGCAGCCACAACCTCCCTGGGCAACCTGTGCCAGTGTCTCACCACCCTCACTGGAAAGAACTTCCTCCCAACATTTAGTCTAAATCTCCCCTCTGCCAGTTCAAACCCATTGCCCCTTGTCCTGTCATTACAAGACCTTGTCAATAGTCCCTTCCCAGCCTTCCTGTAGCCCCCTTCAGATACTGGAAGGCTACTCTAAGGTCTCCTTGAAGTCTTAAGTCTTTTCTAGACCTTATCTAGAAAAACAGCTCTACGTAGGCACAGACACACAGAAAACCTTGCTGCATCAGGAGCAGAACTGAGCTTGAACTAGATCTTCCTTGAGTTTCATTCATTACATACAAAGAAAAAGGTCAAAAGAATAAGTATGGGTATCTACTTTGGAGGGCTTCAGGGTATAAGGGCTCTAGNGATGGGGTCCTGAGCAACCTGATCTAGTTAGAGATGTCCCTGCTGACTGCAGAGGGGTTGGACAAGATGACCTTTGAGGGTCACTTCCAACCTGATGCATTATCTGTAATTATCTGTAATTCTCTTTGTTTCTAGGACATGCTGCTCTAGAGAGGTAAGGTCTCAGGGACACTCTGAGTATCCTATGCCTCCTCAGCAGTGTGTCTGTCTGCAATCCTTGAAATATTCCACAGCCCACCTTGAGCCTTGTTTTTTAGACAGTATAAACCATGGGGTTTTATAGTTTTTATCTCAGCTGCCAGAGTCTTTCCACTGAGTAATCCACAGCAAATATCACATCCATGGGAAGCTTCACCTTCCGCATCTTACTGGCGAGCTGTACAAAACACACTCAGTATCTTGTTTGCAAAGTCAGATAGAAGTGGTCTTGAGTGAAGCTGAAAATCTTGTACCTTGTATCAGTGGGCAACAGAAAACACCCTCAAAACCATGCTGTAGTGTCACCAGTCAGGCCAGATCAACATTAGTGTGAACACAGAGAAACACAAACAGAAAGCAAGTCACCAATTTGTAGCTTGCAGTGCATAGTTTTGCAGTTAAAGTGCAAGATCCACTTAAGTGCCCGTAAAAGAAAATTGAAAGGAAAGATTAATTTCTTTCTGCTAGCTGGAGATAAATCTGATCTAAGGCTTGGGCTTGTTGAAAACTAGTTTGCTGAAAATCAAGCACTATCTGCTCTTTTAACTGGTGGTAGATGTCACTGAGCAGGGCCAGGTAGTTTCTCACCACATTTAATATGATAGTGAATCTATGCTAGCATTTCTTTTAGGGAAAGAACTCTCTGCTCTCACTGGAAATGTGAAAATGATGCAAGCAATAGTTTCAAGCACCAGGTTTGGAAAACTGACCTTTACTTACACTGTGTAGGACTCTACCTACGATAATCTCATTTACAGTAACACAAATGGAAATATAAAACCAGCTGCAGTTGTAGCTTGTGGATTAGTGATAGTTTGTTCCCTCTGAATCATTTCTCTGCCTTGCAAAGACTGANGAGGGACCTGGATAGGCTGGATGGATGGGGCAAGGGCCATGATATAAGGTTCAGTACTAAGTCCAGGTCCTGCACTTGGGTCACAACAACTTCATGAATATTCCAGTCTTGGGGCAGAGTGTTTTGAAAGCTGCCCAGCAGAAAAAGATCTGGGGGTGCTGCTTGACATCTGCCTGAATATGTGCCAGCATGTGCCTAGGTGGCCAAGAAGGCCACCAGCATCCTGGCCTGGATCAGCAATAGTGTGACCAGCAGGACTAGTGAGGTGACCATGCCCATATACTTGGCTCTGTTGAGGCTGCATCTCAACTACTACATTCAAATTTGGGTTCTTCACCAGAAGGACACTGAGGTGATGCAGTGGTCCAAAGGTATCTGTGTAGTAACAGATTCATTTGCAGTCATATACATCTCCACATGGGCATAATAAATATAGACATATCTCTAGAGCAAACATCAAAATGCAGATTGTCCTTCAGTGTAATTAATTCAGCATTTAGGTCATCTTTCCACCTAGGTCTGAGGCAACACAAAAGAAAATGGTGACTACAGGTAAATACGGCTGAAAAAACAATAATTTCCTCCAGAATAAGCTGTTTTCATTCCTTACACATTTTCTGCAGTGTAACAATGGATTCTTATCCTCCTAAAAAGGTTTAAGATTTCTGGGTTTGATTTTCATCCAAGTACTATATTTCATTCTTTTGAGAAGAACCTTTCCCATTCTCCTCCACTGCATATTGATTAATATGCTTAAAGACAAATTGATCAGTTTTGTGTTCTGTGAACCATTTTTGAGTCAGGGAATCTATTTTTGCTGTTTGCTCCTTCATTTTGGCTTCCTTTATATTCCATTTGGCTTTCATAGCAATAGCTGTAACTCCTTATTATGTCACAACTTGTATCTTGTGTAATTTGAATGTAACCTGCCACACATCATTAGTGACATTGCCAGTGGTCAGAATGGAGGTCAGCAAAACAGAGTGTGTCCTGTCAGCAGTTCTCACAGCAATAAACATGCAGGTTGGAGCTTTTTATGTAGAGGTGTCTCGAAATAGCTGCAAGGCAGCAGAGTTTCATACCAAAACTAACTCCTGGAGCAAGGGATTGTGGACAAATGCCATAATGCTCCACTCTTCTGGTCATGATGTTCTGCAAGAAGCAACCTAGAAAAGGTGATGGAATTGAAGCAATCTGAAAACACTTACTGCAAGGAAGATCTGAAGAGAACTGTGAGCCACTTCTATGTACTGATACTCAAGCAAACAGCCCGAGACAGTGATGTAACGGTGGTCCTCTGGTGCCCAGTCTGGTGCTGGGGTTACTGAGGTCACAGTGCAGCCTGGCCCATTCTCCATCCACCAAGAGCGATGCATTGAGATGTTAAAGGTCAGAATGAGATCTGTTTCCTGCAAAAGAACAAGTGGAGGATTAATGTGCTGGGATGGTATCAAACCCCTCAGCAAGGCATTTCATTGGATGCATGAAGAAGCCAAGAGCAGTGCTGAGTGCACTGTCACATAGAAGTGAGTGGAGTTTGCCTGCAGCAAGCACCAGGAGCAGTACCTTGGCAGGAAGAATTGCTTTGTAGCACAAGAGTAATCCTGCAAGCCAGGATCTGCTGCTAGACATTCTGGTTGCCTAGACTATAGCAGCCATGCTTATAATGCATATTTATAATGGTGATCAATACTTAATGGGTGAGTGTCAGGAGGATGCAACCAGTCTGCCCAGTGACAGGACAAGAGGTAATGGGCACAAGCTTCAACAGAGGAACTTCCATCTAAACATGAGGAGCTTCTTTGAGGGTGGCAGAGCACTGGAACAGGCTTCCCAGAGAGGTTCTAGAGTCTCCATCTCTGGAAGCATTCAAAACCCTGCACTGTGTAGCCTGCTCCAGGTGAACCTATTCTGGCAGGGGGGTTGGACTAGATGGTCTCCAGAGGTCTCTTTTTACCCTTACTATTCTGTGATTCTGTCATTTCTCTGCTCATTTTCCTGTGGAAACCATAAGTATTGATGGACTTCCACATTTACACAGCAACCTTCTGCTCAGTTCCTGAAAATATAGCTCAGACTTTGGTGGTCTGATGTTCCAAATTCTACAAGAGTCCTTCAGGGAAAGCAGACTTCCTAGAATTATATATATGTTGGGTCATCTGCAAGGAGTTTTGTCTGAAGGGCTCTGTGAAGCAGACCTGTGGTAGCTCTACTGAAATACTGGACTAGAGGTAGCAAAAAATTCCCTTTCCTTTCCTCTTTCCTTATCTCTTTCCTTTCCTTTCCTCTTTCCTTTCCTTTCCTCTTTCCTTTCCTCTCCTCTTTCCTCTTTCCTTTCCTCTTTCCTCTTTCCTTTCCTCTTTCCTCTTTCCTTTCCTTTTCTCTTTCTTTTCNCTTCCCTTCCCTTCCCTTCCCTTTCCTTTCTGTAGTTATTTCATTTTATTGTTTATTTAGTTATTGCAGTTTTACATTACAAACATTATTATTTAATTTTATTTATTTATTTGGTTTTTTTAAATATATTTTGTTTTATTTATTTTTTTTTTTCCTTTTTAAACAAGCAAAACCTCTTTGTAATGAACCTCTCAGATTCCTACCTTCCTAGGAGTCTGGAAGCAAAGAGCTGGGAAATGTTGCCTTATCTAAAGCTGTTTAGCTTGTTAAAAGGAGGGGCAGAGACCTGCAACCTTCCACTCCCATGCAGCTATTGCAATGGAGCAAGCAGTCAGCTGTGCCTTCCATTACGACTGCACTCATAAATAGTTCATAAAGGATTAATAAATGATTAATACACATCATAAACAATACTACAGATCTGACTTCCATAAATTATGCTTGGTTGCACATTACTTGAGGCTGTAATACATAGTTATAACAAAACTATGGACTTTGTGGATTCTGTAATAGCCTACAGTGTTTACCAACCCTTTGTAAATAATGTATAAGGGTAACCTCATTGTAAAGTGTGACTATCCAGGCTGTGTGCACATGTGCTCAGTCATGCAAAAATAAATTTTGCTTTTAAGTAATGTCTTTGCAGAGCCAAACTCTCCCCACACCTAACCTACATTTTTTTTTTCCCAGCCGGTTGATGACATTAATAATTAAGATTCTCATAAAGATTTCAAAATATAACTATTTAATTAGGTTTATCATGCCAAAAGGAATAGAATGCCATTCTGTAGCAGATATGTTGTGGCCACATTTCCCTCCCTTCCAAAAGAGCCATTTTACAGTCCTGTTTTGCACCAGTTTGTGCAGAGGTTACACCATGCAGAGGGTTTGGATAACAGTGTGAGTAACTGAACTGTGATTATCATTTACACTGTAGCATAACTGAATTGTTTCCTTTGCAATTCTTGCCCAAAAGTGCAGAGATTTTGTATATTTAAAACACTCCAATTATTTCCTTGCCTAAGCACACCCAGCTTTCAGACAGAGATGAGCACCATAAATGTTTTGGTGATGAGTAATTACTTTACATTCTCACAACAGCCCCACCCAGCAAAGAATAACCTGTATGGGAGAATGTATGATGCTTCACATGAATTTAGCCACCCAACTGCCTTCAAGCATTTGAAAGTGATTAAAGAAACAGTGAACAGAATNAAGAAGTTTCTCCTTGCGTTGAGGCGAAACCTTCTTAACATTTGTATAAACCACACAAATCTACCCCAAATCAACAAAGTTGCTTTCAGCTCTAAATGTTCACCCTCAACAAGCATCTACCTTCTCTAGACCACTCCACAACAAAGCTGCAGACTCTGGAAAGTGAGTGTCAGATATTTCTTGGGGCTTTTCCCTTACATTTAAGCCAGAATACTATATTTATTTTTTTCTAGAGTGAGGGGTGCTTACAGCAAGGAAGTCAATATAATTCCACTGGTGTACTGAAAACCTTATATCTTGCAGTATAGTTTGTTTGCTACCTCTTGCTGCTGCTTTGGTCTTGGCTGCTCACTCTGCTTCTGAGATCCAGGCTGTGTGTGCAGGTTTGTGAGATACTCACCCCCCAACCCCCTCAAGGTTAGGAATTCACCCAGACTAAACTCATCCATCTGGAAGTTAAGGAATGAAGCTGTATTTATAGCTTTGCACAATTTACAAGCAAAATATATACTATATATATAGATATATTTACAACTATATACAGTAATATGCAAGTTAAAAGTAATACCGAGATACAAAACCCCTCCCAACAGCAGAGCCACCCAGGAGGGCTTTCAAACTCACTCCTACCCTCTTCCCACCCCTTCCCTTATCTCAGAATCCCCCTTACATGCAGGGTGAGCTGGAAAAGGGTGGTGAGAGGTGGTGAGATTAGTTGGGTTACACAGATCCAGGCAGAGGAGTTAATACAGCAAGGAGGCAGCCAGAGGCTGCCCTTGCAGAGGAGTTAATACAACAAGTAGGCAGCCACAGGCTGACCTTATCTTTGTGTCCTTGTTTTTATATGTCTCAGCAGAACAAATGGGCAATATAGACATCACTATTATTTTCTTTTCATAGCCAATGATTTAATTTCTCTCATTAAAATATTCCAATTAGCCTCAAACCAGCACACTTATTTCTTCTGTCCTTGGTGGCTTCTCTATTTTGACTTTCTCCAAGGTACAGGGCAGAGTCCTGTGCTGTTGCTATGCTATATACACATATATATATGCAAATAGACTCTGTATAACTTTATTGCTTTTGTTTTTACTATTATATTTGGTTCTTTTCTAAATGCCATTTAATTTTGACTTTCCAAATTCTGAGTTGTGGTGAATTTGCTTTCATAAAGTTATTGGCGGGGGGGGGGGNACATGGGGGAGGTGGGGGGTGGAGGGGGAGCGCCAGATCCAATCCAGCCCTTAACAGTATATTTGGAGTAACACTGCTTAAAGCAGTAGATTTATTCCTGGATGACTTGACTGAAATCCATCATGTTATTGTCAGAAGACCTTTAAGCCATGCTAGTTACCATGGTAAAATGTTAACCTCTAGTCTCTTATCACAGAGACAGAATGAATGAATAGGACTCATTGTCTGGCTCTATTTTATCATTTGCAATACCTCCAGAAGAATTGTGATGGACTGAAAACATTTTACAAAGCACAGACAAGGGATGAAAAATGTATTTCTTGAAAGAGAAAAGGATAAACTGTCCTGCAGGATCTGAGTATTTGTTATGCATCTGCCAGAGGAAGTTAAAAAGAATCAGGAGGAGCTAAACATAAAAATCAAAACTGGGCTATGTGGTTAGAACATCATTGCTCAAGAGACAGTTATGTTTGCTTACAAATGATGCAGTAGCCTAAAACTTCACAGGTTAAAAGCATAAGTAAATTCCCAAGTTACACAACAAATATAATCACAGATTAAAACATTTATGATTACATATGTAAATGAAACTTCACAAAGTCCAGCTTTCTTCCATCCCTTCATTTACCCCTAGATGATTTTCTGAAATAATTTGTTGCATTTAGAAAATTCCCTCATCCTCAAAACTTCTTTTTTTTTCAGTTAAAATGAATGCTGTGATAGGGAATGCATCACAGAATAGCAGAATCAAAGAAGGCACTGGGTTGGAAAGATCATCTAGTCACCCCCCCTGCAGAGAGCAAGGACATCCTCAATGAGGTGAGATTTCTCAGAGCCCCAGCAAACCTGACCTTGAATGCCTCCAGGGACAGGGCCTCCAAAACCTCCCTGGGCAACCTGTTCAAGTGTTTCACCACCCTCATTGTAAGGAACTTCCTCCTAATGCCCAAACTAAATTCACTCTGCTCCATTATGTTTTTAGAGCAGAGCAGAGTGGCAGAATCACCTTTCTTGACCTGCTGGCCGTGCTTCTTTTGATGCAGCCCAGGATGTGATTGCCCTTCTGGGCTACAAGTGCCTATTGCTGGCTCATGTCCAGCTTCTCATCCACCAGCACCCCCAAGTCNCTGACCTTATCTTTGTGTCCTTGTTTTTATATGTCTCAGCAGAACAAATGGGCAATATAGACATCACTATTATTTTCTTTTCATAGCCAATGATTTAATTTCTCTCATTAAAATATTCCAATTAGCCTCAAACCAGCACACTTATTTCTTCTGTCCTTGGTGGCTTCTCTATTTTGACTTTCTCCAAGGTACAGGGCAGAGTCCTGTGCTGTTGCTATGCTATATACACATATATATATGCAAATAGACTCTGTATAACTTTATTGCTTTTGTTTTTACTATTATATTTGGTTCTTTTCTAAATGCCATTTAATTTTGACTTTCCAAATTCTGNTGAATGCTGTGATAGGGAATGCATCACAGAATAGCAGAATCAAAGAAGGCACTGGGTTGGAAAGATCATCTAGTCACCCCCCCTGCAGAGAGCAAGGACATCCTCAATGAGGTGAGACTGCTCAGAGCCCCAGCAAACCTGACCTTGAATGCCTCCAGGGACAGGGCCTCCAAAACCTCCCTGGGCAACCTGTTCAAGTGTTTCACCACCCTCATTGTAAGGAACTTCCTCCTAATGCCCAAACTAAATTCACTCTGCTCCATTATGTTTTTAGAGCAGAGCAGAGTGGCAGAATCACCTTTCTTGACCTGCTGGCCGTGCTTCTTTTGATGCAGCCCAGGATGTGATTGCCCTTCTGGGCTACAAGTGCCTATTGCTGGCTCATGTCCAGCTTCTCATCCACCAGCCCCCCCAAGTCATTTTCCACAGGACTCTTCACTATCTTCCTTATCCTCCCCCCAAACTGTTTTGATAATGAGGATTGTTCTGGCCCTGGTGCAGGACCTTGCACTTGGCCTTGTTGAACCTTGTGAGGTTCCCCTGGGCCCACTTTCCCACTTTGTTGATGTCCCTCTGGATGACATCCCTCTGGCATATCGACCACACCGTTCAGCTTGGTGTCATCTGCAGACTTGCTGAGTGGGCACTCAGTCTCACTGTCTACATAATAATAAGCTCATTTCGTTCAGGAATAGCCTTTTGGTGCTTGCCAGGAAAAAAATCACAGATCTTTATCAGATCTATATTCTATTTCTATCTCTGAGTAATCAGCAAAATGCTGTGTTGCTTCCTCTGCTCATAAAATAGACCTGATACCTATTCCAGAAATGCTATATTCCTTGATTTGTTATAATAGTAGATACAAATGAATCCTACTAAAGCTCCAAATTAAAATCTTCAAGAACTTGGAATAACATGGTTGAGAAGGCTTTCAAGGAGTGCAGCTATTAGATATTAAACCAGTTAAGAGACAAGCTAAACTTCAGAAAGCAAAAGAGGAAGCAGACATGAAATCTGGTTCTGGTAAGGTTAGACATCCCTGGCTCAGGTCAAACTGGCATAAGAAAGATAACAAAATCAGATTTTGACAAGCCAGTGTGTTAGTTAAAGCCTCCAAATTCCTGTTGCCAAAACATGTGGGATAAGAATAAATACAGAAAGAGCCTTTTCACTGCAAGGTCATAGAATCAGAAAATCACAGAATTATGTGGGTCTTAAAGGACCTCTGGTGATCATCTGGGGAGGGATTATTTACAGGGTCTTGCAATGACAGGACAAGGGGCAGTGGGTTTAAACTGGAAGAAGGTAGATTCAAACTGGATGTTAGGAGGAAGTTCTTTCCAGTGAGGGTGGTGAGACACTGGAACAGGTTGCCCAGGGAGGTTGTGGCTGCTCCCTCCCTGGAGGTGTTCAAGGCCAGGTTGGATGAGGCCTTGAGTGACTTGTTCTAGTGGGAGGTGTCCCTGCCTATAGCAGGGGGTTAGAACTGGATGATCTTTGAGGTCCCTTCCAACCTTACCATTCTATGATTCTATGATTCTTGTCCAACCCCCTTGCTAAAGCAGGTTGCACAGGAATGAGTCTGAGTGGGTTTTGAAAGCCTCCAGAGAACGATAACCTACAACCTCCCTGGACAGCCTAGTCCAGTGCTCCAGCACTCTTACAGGAAAGAAGCTTCTCCTTAGATTCAAGAGAAAGCTTCTGTTTCCTAGTTTGTACCCTCTGCCCCTTGGGTACAGTCTGGGCACCACTGAAAAGAGTCCAGCCCCATCCTCATGACCTGCACTCTATATATTTATATCCATTTAAAAGTCATCTGCTGCAGAGTGAAATGTTCTTAGGTGTAAACTGTTATGGGCTTTGAACTTTGCTACAACCTTCAAACCATGCCCCTGTATACTGCTGTCACAGTATCACAGTATCACAGTATCAGCAAGGTTGGAAGAGACCTCAAAGATCATCAAGTCCAACCTGTTATCACAGACCTCAAGACTAGACCATGGCACCAAGTGCCACGTCCAAACCTGCCTTGAACACCTCCAGGGACGGTGACTCCACCACCTCCCTGGGCAGCCCATTCCAGTGGGGAATGACTCTCTCAGTGAAGAACTTTCTCCTCACCTCCAGCCTAAACTTCCCCTGGCACAGCTTGAGACTGTGTCCTCTTGTTCTGGTGCTGGTTGCCTGAGAGAAGAAAGCAACCTCCTGCTGGCCACAAGCACCCTTCAGGTAGTTGTAGACAGCAAGAAGGGCTGCCCTGAGCCTCCTCTTCAGCAGGCTAAACAATCCCAGCTCCCTCAGCCTCTCCTCACAGGGCTTGTGCTCGAGGCCTCTCAAGCATCTCCTATTGCTTAGTAGTCAAGGTCACCCAGCTTTTACTTCTCAATAAGAAAACTGTTAAGGCCTTGAATCTCCTTGCAGAACTGGGAAATCCAAGGAGGGGATGATGTGTCTGTGACTAACACCTTTTGCAGGGAAAACCTTTAGAGCTATTTTTGAACAAACTGGATTGGCTGTTTGCTTTGTTCACTGTTTGAATACAGTTTTAGCGGACATAGACAAAGTCTACACTGGCAGCTGGGGATTTGTCATACTCTCCAGTGTACCTGCAGTCTGTTTTCTTTCCAACATCTGTAGCTCCTACATTGTTCAGGGAAATGCAGAGAAATGGTCTGATAAGGCTTGAAGCTATGAAACCTAAGAACTGTTGATAGACACTGGGCATGCCAGTACAGCGTTGTTCAGCCTGTGTGTCCAGGAAGATTTCATTATCCTAAATATAACAGACAGTTGCTTCCTTCATGGACACAGAAATACATCTGTATGAGCTTTACTGATGTGCTGCTTTTGTAAATCCTGCTCAATCTTAATGAAAACTCTTGCGTTAAAGTAGATTTTGCTATTCATCAAGGGGGTAAAAAATATCAACAAAGCAAACAGAGAAAGCTATTTAGGTAGGATATGTGCAGGGCAATGGTTTGAAACAAGAGGAAGGTAGATTTAGGTTGGATATTAGGAGAAAGTTCTTTACAATGAGGGTAGAGAAATACTGGGACATATTGGCCAGAGAGGTGGTGGTGGCATCATCCCTGGAGACATTCAAGGTTAAATTTGATGGGGCCCTGAGCAGCCTGATCTCGTTAAAGATGTCCCTGCT
The DNA here is from genome assembly GCA_013399055.1 of Ramphastos sulfuratus. NCBI lineage: Eukaryota > Metazoa > Chordata > Aves > Piciformes > Ramphastidae > Ramphastos > Ramphastos sulfuratus. The sequence continues at coordinate 8,951 of WBNM01033742.1, read as the reverse complement.
CACTGCCAGGGGATTGCACAAGATGACCTTCGAGGGTCTCTGCCAACCCAATGCATTCTGTGATTCATTCTATGACATGTAGAGAGCAGGACAAATACTGCAGAATTAGACAAAAGCTAGAGTTTGGAGGTCTCAGAGACTCAGATCTCAGTGATTAGAAGCTGAGACATCTTCAGATTGAGTCTTTAATTTTACTTCAGCTTAGTTTGTAAAAAAAACCCTGTTGAGCTCTGATGGTTTTGTGCCTGTGTTGAATGCAGTAGATAACAACATTTGCTGGGGTTAAGTGCACGGTACAGAGCATTTGCTGGCTGAGGACAGCTGATGATAGAACGTGGCAGCAGAAAGCTCTGGAAGAGCTGCCAGGAATTAATACAACCTTCTTTGCATCAAGAAACAGCAGGGAGACAGCAATGCTCAAAATGAAGCTAGCTCTGTGTGCATTGTATTACTGCAAGTACATAGTAGTAAGTGTATGATCTCTGTGTAGTAATCACAGTGCATTGCTGCTGCAATGAGTTTCATTGGGTGCAGCTGGAGAAGCTGATTCCAAACACAGCACCAAGAGGAAAAAACAAGCAGCCATGATTCAGAGTGGTTCTCTTTGGAAGTCCAGGAGATCTCAAAGGCTCAGGGGAATTAAATTGTACTGATTTCAATGGTTTGTGGCTCACTGTGTTGTGGGAAATAAGTTTCTCCCATTTCTCTAATGAGGAGTTGCTGAAACCTGTGCAAACCTGCCAAGCTTTTGTACCACTTCTGTCAAACACATCCATGTACCTGCTTGTTTCATTTTTCAAACTCAAACTGGCAAGAACAGGCTGCTTGGAGACTGAATGATCACACAAGGTTTCAGTGATAAAAGATCAGGCTCTGAAAGCATTTGTAGTTCTGGATGCCTCGGATGCACAGAGGCTTCTACAGGCATTTTTTTCCCCTTCTGTTATCTCATTTTTCCACTAAAACTAGCTCCTGTCAGGCAGTACCATTTTCTCAGGCAAGCAGACCTTTTCCTGTCTAAAGGCAAAACCCACCCTCACTGAAGAGCCAAAATGCAGCTCGAGAGCTATGCCTCTTTCCCCCTTTTATTCTAATTTATATTTCTTTTCCTTTTTAATCCAAAGTGGATATACAGGAAATAATTATTGTATATTTGTGTAGGGATCACAGATATTTAAAGTTCCTGATCTTTTTTATCCTGTTGCATCTGAACTGATATTTAGCCTCTTCATTTTTTCCTATGTGTGTGATGCTTTCTTTTTCATGCCTTTTTCTTTCCCCCCAGTAACCTAGAATTCCTTAATCTCTTCTTATAAAATCATGTTACACCAGTATAATTACAAATTGGATAAGGAATTTGATTTACACGCTAGTCTGAATCTACCCAACAAATTTACTTCTGAAATTCATTCACCAAAAACAAGAAAAAATTATCTCAATATCCTGTTAGAAAGGTTTTGAATGTGTCTTAAGTCATTCCCAAAGTAATCCCAAAGACTGGAATGAATCAGTTATAAAGATAGCAGCATGAAAGAAAGACTCTCTGAAATGGTACTAAGAGTGGTTTGTTATTATCACAGAACAGAATCACTAAAGATGGAAAAGACCTTTAAGGTCATCAGGTCCAACCTTTTGCCCAACACCTCCATGGCCTCTAGACCATGTCTTGAAGTGCACATCTACTCATTTGTTTCAACACCTTCAGGGATGGTGACTCCACCACCTCCCTGGGTAGCCTGTTCCAATGTCTAATCACCCTTTCAGGAGAGAATTTTTTCCTAATCATAGAATCATAGAATGGTAAGGTTGGAAGGCACCTCAAAGATCATCCAGTTCCAACCCCCTGCCATAGGCAGGGACACCTCCCACTAGCACAGGTCACTCAAGGCCTCATCCAACCTGGCCTTGAACCCCTCCAGGGAGGGAGCAGCCACAACCTCCCTGGGCAACCTGTGCCAGTGTCTCACCACCCTCACTGTAAAGAACTTCCTCCTAACATCCAGTGTCAATCTCCCCTCTGCCAGTTCAAACCCATTGCCCCTCATCCTGTTATTACAAGACCTTGTAAATAGTCCCTCCCCAGCCTTCCTGTAGGCCCCCTTCAGATACTGGAAGGCCACCTTGAACTCCTTGAAGGCCTAGGAGACTCTAAGGTCTCCTTGAAGCCTTCTCTTCTCCAGGCTGCAAAGCCCCAACTCTCTCAGCCTGTCCTCATAGCAGAGCTGCTGCAGCCTTCTGAGCATCTTTGTGGCCTCCTCTGGACCCAGTCCAACTTCCTGTGCTGGGGGCTCCAGAACTGTACACAGTACTCCAACCTAAATTTCCTCTGACCTAAATTTCCTCTGGAATGCTATAAAATAATCCTCCCAAGTCCTAGGTACTGCTATATAGGGATTGACATGTTCACTTCCTATTGCATTCTTTGATACTTATCAATACTCTTATGAAATTGTTAGTGCTGCAATCACAGGTATCTTAATTAAGATCTTCATATTTTCTACTCTTGGAATATGTACATTGACAAACCTTCCCATTTTTAATCGCTCTGTTTCCACTCATTTAAAAAAAAAAAGATACTTTCAAAACTGCAGAATATTAATTTAATCAGCTCAGTGGCATCGACAGTTTTCATTAACATCTTTGTTCAGAAAGTTCCTATCTGTGTAGGTCCTCAATTAAAAACACCACAAAAGTAAAGTAGAAACTTTCACAAAGTTTAAACTGATTATTACTATTTTTCATGTTTAAACAGATCATTTTAGCCTAAGAATGTTCTGAGTAAAGATCCTTTGAATTTTGTGCAGAGCAAGAGAATTAAGCCTGTGCCAGTAGCCCAGTGTCACTCCTCAGGGGGACAGAAAAGTTGCAGTCCCTGTGCTGTCACACAGGAATTTTAATTTACCTCTTGTATATATTTAGATCCTGAGCTCTACAATTGTGGTAATATCTTAGAAAATGACTTGCTGAAGGATTTAAGCTTTTGCAATGATAAAATACACTGAAAGAGGCAGCTGAGCAGAGGCAGGAGCATCCCAGAGTAGCAGCCAGCTCTAGAATCTAATCTGTTTCTCACTGGGGAGTAATCGGGGATATCAGTATGGAATTGGGAGAATCTGTTGAAGGAAATTGAGGTAAATGTAGTGTCATGGTATTCACAAATTGCCATTCCCTGAGGAAAACAACTTGGCTCCAAACTTTGTTAATGTGTGTGTACGGTGTGCAGGGGTCCACCGATTTAGGACCCCTGATTTAGGGCAGGGGCCCAAAACTGGAAACAGGAAGGTGGTACATGGGCTCTTTTCCCACACTGAAGATGTGTATTAAGAAATAAAAACAGCAAAAAAAAATTATGATTGGAACTGAATTCCCATCCCTGGAAGCGTTTCAAAGAGGCAGAGATGTGGTGCTGAGTGGCATGGCTTAGTACTACACTTAGTAGGGTTAGAGAATGGTTGACTCTATGATTTTAAAGGTCTTTTCCAGCTGAAACAATTCTGTGGTTCTGTGCAATTCAGTGTGCTTCTGGATCTCTTTTTGAAGGGATTGTTCTGCATGGCTCCCAAACCCTGGTTATTTGAGCAGACAAAAAGCATGATTTCATTGCTTTCACAAGATATCAATATTAGTTTATTATGAGTAAGGCATAATCCTTTTGAAGAAGTTTAAGCTCTTTAGCCTCTTGGGACTGTTTTATTTTCTCATTTTAAATGGTAAAGAAGGTATGTCTCTTGTCTTGGTTTACTCAGGCAAACACACAGATCAATACTGCTTAAAATTTGCAGACACAAATATAAATAACCTCTTAATTCTAAATAAAAACCTTCTAAGCACAAGGACATCTTATATTTGGATAATACCCAAAAGACTATATGGAGCTTCTAGGGAGCTGGGAACACAGTCCTGCAGTCTGCAAAAGACAGGTGTAGGCCTTGAGTAAAATAACAGGATGAAATAAATATCCTTACATTCCTCCCTTTTGCAGAATAAATCATTCACTGAGTTGCCAAACCACCTCAAGAATACTTCACTTGACCATGCTCCATGGTAAAATTTTAGTATGGTCCAACATTTAGTAAGGAAGGATGCAGAAACTCATGGTGTAGAACTTAAGCATCAGCAGGGTGATAGAGAGTGTGCAGAAAGAAATTCCAGCTGATGTGCTTTGTTCGGAGTCCCTTGGTGTCAGTTATCACACAGTGGTGTTGTGGTAGGGCTAAGCAGGCCACAATAGGCTTATACATGTCCTGGCTTGCCCAGAGATGTTTTTCTGCTCCCCCACCCTTCTGCTATGGGAAGACACAACTGTGGGAAAGAGAACAAAGAACCTGGAGCCACTGAGTCTGAGGACTGTGGCTTGCCCAGACTTGTTTGCATCCTGTGGTAAACAAGGTACACAGCTTGCCTTGTGCAAGGCTGTACTTGCCCAAATCTGGGTAAAGCAAGCCTATGGCTTCACCTGATATTGTCAAGCTTGGCAAAGTGCCATCCTGATTGGCTATTCTGTGTCCAAAGGCACATTAGTCTCGGGCTGCATTGATAAAAAGGGATGAGCAGGTAGCACAAGGAGCTCTCTGCTGTTGTATTCATGGTGGTGCTGCTGCTGCCTCATTGCATTCTGAGCTGTGTGGAACTCCACTACCAGGCACAGGCTCTAAATGCCTGCAGGTGCTCAGCCTGCACAGCCAGCTTGACATTGTGCCAAGCCTGCACATGGCATTGCATCCTGCCTGCCCCTCTGCAAGGCTGCTGCTGAGTTGGGAGTCAAGAGGAACCAGGTCAGACCCTGTGCCAGACTCCAGCTGCCTGAGAAAAGAGCCTGGGAAAGCTCCAAAGCCTCTAATGGCTTTGAGACCACCACCAGCAACCCCTCCTGTGCTTTGGGTACTGTCTGATAATATTTTGTGAATAAATACTTAAAGCCTCTTGTGATCACTAATTGCCTTCTGCCATAAGCAGGAAGAGGCTTCCTGCATCCATCCAGTGCCTAAGCAGGATAACAAACCACAAGCAGTGTAGTGACCACAAGAACCTTCTCTGCCAGTGCCATGTTTGCCTTTGCTGGGTACCTCTTACAGTGTTTCAGTATTGCCTGTTCCTGTGTGCATAAATTTCCAAACCCTGCATTTTGAACCTTGTAACTAAGTTTTCTGGTGAGATTTAATGTTAATGAACAATTTTCATCGTTATTAACAATCTCTGCCTGGATAGCAACATTAATATCCAGTATTAATTTTGCATCGTTCATAACACAAACCACCTCAAGAATACTTTACTTGATCATGCCCTAAGGTAAAATTTTAGCATGGTCCAACATTTAGTAAGGAAGGATGAAGAAGCTCATGGTGTAGAACTTAAACATCAGTAGGGTTATAGAGAGTGTGCAGAAAGAATTTCCAGCTGCTGTGCTTTGTCCCTTGGTGTTGGTTATCACACAGTGTTAGGTGTTGTAAGGCAAAATGCCATGTGCACAGTGATAATCTCTTTCCTATGATTTTTTTTTTCTTCTATCTTTTGAAATGTAAATAATTATTTTAAAACCATAAAATCATAGAACTGTTTAGGTTGGAAAAGACCTTTAAGATCATTGAGTCCAAGCATTCTCTGACAAATCTGGTGCTAGAACACGTCCCTCAGCACCACATCTCTGTGTCTTTGAAACACCTCCAGAGATTGCTTTAAAAGCTCAGCTAATTCACAACCCCAGAGTGGAGCTCATGTCTACAGTGAAGATCTTTTTGGTTGTTTGTTTGAATTAGCCTCTGCTGTCAAATCCAGGAAAAAAAAACAAAACAAAACAATGACCTGAAGCATGTGCAGGAAAAAAGTAAGTAAATTCACAGAAACACAAAAATCACAGAATGGTAGAGATTGGAAGAGACCTCTGAAGAACACCCAGTGCAAGCCCCCTGCCAGAGCAAATCACACAGGAACATGTCCAGGTGGGTTTGGAATGCCTCCAGAGATGAAGACTTTACAGCCTCTATGGGCAGCCTGCTCCAATGCTCTGCCACTCTCAAAGGAAAGAATTTTTTTCCTTATGTTTATGTGGACCTTCCTGCCTTCCAGTTTGTGTCCAGTACCCCTTGTTCTGTCACTGGACACCACTGAGAAGAGTCTGGCTCCATCCTCCTGACAATTGCCCTTTAGATATTTATATAGTAGACTTGAATAAACACTGTTGTTATCCCAGAAGTGATGGTGGGAAAGATGAAATCATTGTCACGCAGAAGTGCTTCAGGAAATATCAGGATAAGGATAAACACATTATGTCCATAAGGCTCTGTATTCTAAGCACTCCTAGCCAGCAGTGATTTCATGCACATTAAGATTTCAGTATAATTTAAAAGAAGCAAAAAAGAGTAGAGAAATTACCAAAAAGCACATGGAGTCAGTTTAGTTTGATTCAAATCTAGCCCAAGTGACTATTTCAAGAAGGTTTTACTTCTGTGGTGGAGGTTAGAATGAGCTAAAGCATCCATCTGAAATGCACAGCTCATCCTCACCACCCACTTGCATTCTCAGTATGAAAGAAAATAGCCAGATTTAAATGGCTTGAATTCCTCTGCAGTCAATAGAAAGGATCCAGTTGAAAGAGAGTGCTAAGTATTCCTGAAGGACTCTGCAAAGCTGCTCAGGGAACCTAGAGGTTGAGCATGAAGCTGGCCACAGACTGCTGGCAAGGAAGCCCAGAGGCAGCAGAGGCAGTGTGGCCACCTCTATACAGCCTTTCTGCCCTGCTCAGGAACTGATGTACAACAACTATCCTGCATCTGCTATTCCAGGCTCTTTCACTATAATTAAGTCCACTACGAGGCTGACAGATGTCATCATCCACAGAACTAGATTCAGATCTGCAGCTGTACAGCATTCATGTAGCTTGCAAATTTAGGCCAGTAAAACAACTGTGAGATCAGTGAAGCCATAGCAATGTACACTCAGCACAACATGTGCAAAGCCTGTGTGCAGCATTGTCTGTAGCCACTGCTGAATCACAGAATCACAGAATGTCAGGGGATGCAAGTGACCTCCAAAGATCATCTGGTCCAGCCCCCCTGCCAGAGCAGGATCACCTAGAGCAGAGCACACTGAAATGCATCTAGATGGGTCTCGAATATCTCCAGAGAGAGAGACTCCACAAGCTCCCTGGGCAGCCTGTTCCAGTGCTCTGTCACCCTCACTGGGAAAAAAAATCTTCCTTAGGTTCACATGGAACCTCCTATGCCTCAACTTCCACCCCTTGCCCCTTGTGTTGTCACTGGGGATCACTATGAAGAGCCTGGCTCCATCCCCTTGGCACTCGTCCCTTACANGCAGCTCCATCAGGTAACACAGGAGAACTTGTGCCATAGTTTTGGTGCTCGTGTGGCAATTGCTCCTTTTGCTTGAGCTATGCTTGCCCCACAGACTTTGCAAACCACTTCCAGTTTCTGTCTGAAAGATTCCATTTTTTTTAAATGAAAAAGCCATTTGTCTCAGGGATATGGTATGTGACAAACTTTAGTTCATAAAAAGTTCATTTATGTCCTTGCAGGTGCTGATGGTTATTAGAACATCTAAGGCTATATTCAGATTTGATAAATCAAACTCTTTTCACTTTACATGCAGGAATTAATTTAACAGTAGGTGAAATTGCTTTCTCTTTTGGGGGCATGATTCTATGTCACTCAGCATGGACATAGATTAATTTTATTAAAACTCATTTGATTATCTACTACTCTCATCAAAGCACAGGAATAATAAAATCTAACTTTTTGTGACCACAGAGTCAATTAGAGATGTTTTATATATTGGCTTCTTCCTGCATTTGACAATTATTTGAGTTAGTTAAACAAGGAACACAACTTCAGGTACAAGCCTGAAGATAAAAGTTTTCACCTCAACGTGAGGAGAAACTTCTTTACAGTGAGCGTGACAGAGCCCTGGAACAGGCTGCCCAGAGAGGTTGTGGAGTCTCCTTCTCTGGAGACATTCAAAACCCACCTGGATGCATTCCTGTGCAGGCTACCCTGAGTGATGCTGCTTTGGCAGGGGAATTGGATTGGATGATCTCTGGAGGTGCCTTCCAACCTCTAATATTCTGTGATTCTGTGATTCTCCTGTTTTAGAGCTGAACAAATGTTTGTTCGTTTGCTTGTTTATTTGTCTATTTACTTATATCATTATCTTTACTTTTTCCTACACCATGCCTCAGAAATGCTCCTGCCCATGTCAGTGGGTTTGGAGCTAGCTGATCTTTAAGGTCCCTTCCAAGCCAAACCGTTCTATGAGTCTGTGAAATGATTTTGCATAACAACACTACTCAGGAGTTCCAGTTTTAGCTAAGTTTTAGCTTTCAAAATGTGGAGAGCAAGAATGTTAACAACACTGCCAAAAAATAGGTTCCAACATCTTCAGGAGGAAAGTTTAGCCTTTTCCAAATGACCTATTAGGGTGCTTAGGCTACATTTGCATACCAGAACACATTAGCACTCCTACATATCTGCTGTTCAAAGCCTTGAATCAGGAATTAAAAATAAGCTATTTACAAGCTCCTGTTCTGACATTACAACTCTCAAGGAAACAGTAAAAATAAACTGTCACCTACACTAATGATCAAAGTGCAGCATCAAACAAGCCAACGTTAGCAAACATTTCCAGTGCAAGTCCTTTCCTCTCCTGAGCTCTTGCTAAGATGTGACATTGCTCACTGCTTGATACTGAACCGCGGCCTCCTAAGAACAGTTGAGAACCATTTAAGAACATTCAGTGCATAACTTTGGGTAAATACATGGATTTTATTAGGTTTTCAGAAGCCTACCCTGAGGAATAATATTATGATGCCAGGTTAGATTTTTGTAGCTAGTGTGAAGGAAATTAACTTATGGACTGCAAAGGAAACCGTAGCAATTCAAACCAGTTCCAAGTACTGGTCCGTGTGAATTGTACCACAGTACTGCACTTTGGCCACAACA